>BQNB010094816.1:0-26025 GCA_026074375.1 Tanacetum coccineum
CAAGGCGATGAACTTGGCCGAATGAAACCTTTGTCTTGGAGTTCCTTGAGTTGTCCTGACAACTCCTCCAATTCATAAGGTGCCGAACGATAAGGAGACTTTGCTACTGGCGTTGCTCCAGGGGTTAACTCAATCTGAAACTTAATTTCCCGAATAGGCGGTAATCCAGATAGATCATCCGGGAATACCTAAGGAAAATCTCTTACCACAACAATCTCTTCTTGTTTCTTATTACCAACCTTAGCACTCACCAAAAATCTCGCTTTCTATTTCGGTCTCTCTCCTAAAACTCTAAGCACCTTGCCATCCGGTAATGGTATCCTTACTACCTTCTCATGGCAAATTATTTCAGCCTTATAATTAGACAACCAGTCCATACCTATAATCACATCAAAACTTCCATGACCAAAAGGTATCAAATCGATGTCAAAGACATGACCCTCGATTTCTAGTTTGCAACCCTTAATAACCTTATCAATCTCTACTAGCTCCCCGTTATATATCTCAATCTCATATCTGAAACCTAATTCACTGGGCCCTAAGCCTAACAGAGGTATAAAAGTAGTGGAAACAAAACTATAGTCGACACCAGAGTCAAATAAGGTAGTGGCAAAATGATCGTTCAAAGTAAATGCACCCGTCACAATGTTTGGATCCTGGCGAGCTTCCTCTGCTTCCAACATGAATGCCCTACCCCTAGCCTAGTTCCCTTGGTTTCCACGACCCTGACCCCCATTATTAGCAGCAACTTGACTTGGACGATTCCCTTCCGGTTCTTGTGCTTTATTCAATCTAGGGCAAGCTGACCTAACATGGTCGGTACTACCACACTCATAACATGCTCTAATAGTTGGGTTTCTAGCATTGACCGGATTCACATTCCTTGGCACACCTCTGCAATCCTTTTCCAAATGACCCAGGAGGTTACAGTTGAAGCATGTGCAACAAGGCCCTCTAGGTGCATGGTAGGAGTTGCAGGTGGTACACTTGGACCAAGTACCCATATTCTCTCTTCCTACATGGTTTACAGTAGTAGAAAAAACATTCCCAGTCCTAGTCCTCTTATTGTCATCACTACCATTCTTATCCTTGCTAGTTTCCCCCACATTTCCTTTTTTCTCAACTTTCTTAATTGATCCATTTCTCACAGCCTCATCGGTCAGTGCACCAGAAATCTGCACTGCCTTCTACATAGTCTTAGGCTTCATTGCTGCCATCATCCCATAGATTTGTGGAGCAAGGTCATACACATACCTTTCAATCATCCTATTCTCAGGAGTTACCAATAGAGGAACTAACCTCGCCAACTCATGAAACCTATCAGTATATGCAGCATGGCCAGTCCTGACCATGGTGTGATTCCACAACTCAGATTCCAACTTTTGCATCTCATGACTAGGATAAAACTCTTGTATCATCATAAACTTAAAGTCATTCCATGACATAGTAACTGCAACTTCCCGACTCAGCGTGTAGATCTGAGAGTTCCACCACGTTAAAGCCTTACCCATAAATGAACCAGCAGTGTATTTCACTTTTTGGTCATTACTACAACCACTCATATCCTGTACGTTCTTCATTTTCTCAATCTAACGAGTAAGAACTACAGCACCTCCCTTACCATCATATTCCTTAGGGTTACAAGCTAAGAACTCCTTATATGAACAACCTACCCGGTTGCCATTTACTAACACATTCCCCACGTTCTCCTGAACGTTCTCATTAACCACATTACCATTCTGATTTCCAACATTTCCTCGGTTACTAACCTGAGCTAGCATGGCGAGTAAGAGGTTCTGCAATTGCTGAGCAATGATCGTCGAGAAGTCGGGTGCACCCCAATCGGCTCCCTCTACATTCCCATTGACTCCCTCTACACCCTCATTAGCTCCCAAACCCTGGTCATTTCCTTGACCATTTAAATCCTCAACACGCTCATCATTACCTTCCCTAGGTCATCTACCCCTTCCACCTCTACCAACCCGTTCACACCCGTTCCCACTCCTAGTGATTCGGCATCAGGCCGGCCAGCACTTTGGGTCCTCATCTTTGGCGGCATTATATATATGAGGGAGAACATAGGCAATGTTAGGTAAGTGGGAAGACTCACACATATATATATATAGAATATCTTACTATATATAACCAGATATACACGTAAATCCACCCTACGGTGCCAACATCGATTTGTGTGAACAACATTATCAAGTATGAGTGAGTTGTGATACGCTTATAACTACGTTGGCCACCGTACTTATATTCGCATCCTTTCCCATTCATATCTAATATTGAGCCCACCCATTTCAATGACTGACATAACTAAGGCACCAAACCGCGAACACACAAAGGCACACAAAAGCGGAACACCGCGCACATAGATCCTATACGCAACTAGACGACGGATCTTAGGTTATAGTCTAGGCCAAACCACCTAGTTCTCTATAACCTTGGCTCTGATTACCAATCTGTCACACCCCGACAATGGCGGAAACTCGGGAATGCAACATAATGATCAATCATAACACAAGATACAAAATAGAGAAAACTACATTGCATAAACTCCAAGTGCTATGAAGACCATCAACCTTGAACAAACTCAAGTGATGTCCCAAATCGCAACTAAAATCCACAATCTCTTACAATTATTCCAATGCCCTCACAGGGGACCATAATCCAAACTTAATCCAAAACATCCAAAAACTAGAATCAAAACAACAAACAAGCAAGACTTCAAACGAAATTCCACTCGGGATACTTCTAAGTCTGCTATCAATCACCAAACTACTCTTCTTTCACTTCACCTGAAAATGATACTCGAAAACGTCAACAATAATGTTGGTGAGCTCGTAGGTTTGACCTTAAACCCAAAAGTAGCTATGCCAATGATTTCAACAGTGTGAGCAATAGTGTTAATATGAACAATGGAATAATGCAAACAAACCTAGCATCACCAGCTAGTACATAACCATATGTATACATACGCAACCTAAAGAGAGCCTACACTGAGCAACGTAAAATAGGCAGGACGCACACAAAAACATGGTAGACGTAACCCATGCAGCGCCAATAATCACACAAATAATGGTAGCGTGACCCATTCCGTCTCCTAACCAATCATACAACACATAATATTCACATACAAGTCATAAGCACATATCTTGTCCGCACAAACAAAACCACATTTACGCACTAGATCAATTCAAAACATTTCAAAAACAACATTTGAGTATCATTTTCCCCCATAACGGAAAATATAAAAAAGTAGACTACGAGAACTCACACTCAAGCAAGTCTTTAGCAAACCAAATTCTCATCACACAAAAGTAAATGCAACGACGTCCTTCACACAATAAATAAAAATCTTCAAATTTGTAATAATTTTGACACGAACCGGACAACCCAAACGTTGTTTAAAATGAATAACCAACACGAGAATAAACCCCAAATATTTTATTCTTCAGTTTCTGATCAAACTTACAAAAATTATAGAGGTCGTGTGTTTGTAGTGCGTACTAACATAAGAGAGAAGGGAGAGGATTTTTTTTAGATTTTGGAAAATGAACATTTGGTAAAATGAGGAAAAGGAAACATCTTATGACAATTTGGACAAGGTTAGCTAAAATTAAGCCACCTTTTCTCCCTAAGACTTTCTTTGATCGGCCATATGGTTTTCCCATGGGGTCTCGGGCCTTTCTTTTTGTGTCGGGATCACTTAAATACTCATAAAACTCAACCGTAAAATTTACCCCAAAGTTAATTAGCATTTTTATTCACTTTAAAAATACTTTTCCATTAACTCGAGAGTAGTTACACACGACAGTATTTATCACTTTACACACACTATTCAAAACTCCTTTAGGACATAACGGATGTGTCAGACTCGTTTTTCGGCATTTCTCAAAATTCACGGGTCAAACCACCCGGAATACACATAACACAATAATACCTTCCAAAAGGGATTATTAATCACAATAAACCACAATTCACCACATATCTTATAAAAATGTCCACCGTCAACACGGTACAAAGTCTAAATAAACTGACAAAAGTCAAATAGTCAAAGGACTATTAATGAAATATTCAGAACACAAAAAGGGCAAAGGTTACATCCAACAACCACATTCTCACATCAGAAGATGGAAAAAGGATCATACGTTAGTAACAATCATTGGCAATCTATCCAAACCTGTTCATACAAGATGTTAACTCGCTACTTATGCCATGTGGTATTACTTCCATGCATTTTTAACAAAAGTCAAGCGTAAGAATTACAAAGAAGCCATGAAGGAATCTAGATGGATAGAAGCCATGCAAGAGGAAATTCATGAGTTTGAGCGACTATCAGTATGGAAGTTAGTACTAAGACAATCCAATGACATGCTCATCAGCCTTAAGTGTATATTTAAGGTGAGACTTGATGAATATGGGGGTGTGTTAAAGAATAAGGCTTAGTTACTTGCAAAGGGTTATCATCAGGAAAATGGGTTTGACTTTGAAGAATCATTTGCACCGTTTGCACGTATAGAGGCCATTCACATCTTCATCGCCTATTCTACTCACAAGAATATGACAATCTATCAAATGGATGTTAAGACTGATTTTGAAATGGGATTCTCAAATAATAAGTATACGTCAGTCAACCAGAAGCATTTGTCGATCAAGATCATCTAGATCATGTTTTTTGTTTAAAGAAAACATTATATGGGCTGAAACAAGCGCACCGAGTTTGGTATGATCTACTGTCAAAATTCCTTTTATTTTAGACATTTGTGAAAGGTACAGTTGATCCGACGTTGTTTACATGGAAGGAAGGAGAGCACATCTTATTAATACAAATCTATGTAGATGACATAATATTTGCCTCTATAAATCCTAGTTTATGAGACGAATTTGAAAATGAATTGGGAAAACGTTTTAAGATGTCGATGATGGGAAAAATATAATTTTTTAGGACTACAAATTTCTCAAAATCTTAAAGGCATCTTCAATAATCAATCTAAATATGCTCTTAAATTGCTAAAGAAATATGGTTTAGAACAATGTGATGCTATGGAAACTCCCATGGTGGAGCGTTCCAAACTTGACGAGGATCTAAAAGTTACTCAAGTTGATCCTACTCATTATGAAGTATGGTCGGCTCCCTTATGTACCTCACAACAAGTCATCCTGACTTATTGTTTTCTGTCTGCATGTGTGCCTAGTATCAGGCAAAGCCTACCTAAAAGCACCATACTGCTGTTAAACGGGTCTTTCAATACCTAAAAGGAACCATTAATATGGGTATGTGGTATCCAAAGGACATCAGATTTGAACTAACATCTTTCGTAGATGCAGATCATGCAGGTTGCCAAAGTTTAAGAAAGAGTACTTCAGAAAGTGCACAGTTTCTGGGTGAAAAGTTAGTTAGCTGGTCATCCAAGAAATAAAAATGTACTGCAATTTCTACTACTAAAGCAGAATATGTCTCATTGTCTGGTTGTTGGGCACAAATTTTATGGATGCGGTCACAGTTAACTGACTATGGATTTGACTATAACAAGATCCCGTTGTATTGCGACTCCAAGAGCGCTATTGCCTTGTCTTGCAACACAATTCAACACTCAAGGACGAAACTCATTGCAGTTCGATACCACTTCATCAAGGAACTAGTTGAGAATGAGATTGTTGGGCTCTACTTTGTCAAGACTGATTATCAGCTGGTAGATATCTTTACAAAAGCACTCGAAAGAGAACGCTTCAAATTTCTCATCAATCGCCTAGGCATGCAAAGCATTACGCCTAAAGAGGTGAAAAGTTTTGTTGAGTCAGAAGAAGAGTAATATACATTACTACTTCATGTATCCTATGTATAATATGTAAGATATTTTATCATAAAGAACAAAAAGATTTTCATTTTTCCAAAATATTTTACAAAAACAAAATACAAAAATATAAAACCTTAAAAAGAAATTACAAAATTAGAAAATTTAAAAAAGCTAAAAATAATCTTCTCGACATGTCTTTCAGCATCAATAATATCTACGATCTTAGAAATGTCATTCAATAATGACACGGAATTGTAGATAAAGTTCGAATGAAATTTTAAATGTTTTAAAACATATCATCTCAAAATTTTCTATGGTTTACAATTACTTCAGATTGTAACCCGGTCTTCATCTTAAAGGAAAGTATATCATTAAAAATGATAACTTATCCTTAAAACGGGAAAAGATATTTTCTAGGTCATGGGCTATTTATAAAAACATTCAAAGTTTTTAAGCTCATAAAAATGGTTTGTTATTAAATGTCAGATAACAACCCGGTCTTCAGATAAAAGAAAAATGTACGCTTCAGTGCATTTATCCTTAACAACGAAAAGATAAATCTTTTTGTTCTTTAGTTTATCAATCAAAACATTACAAGTTTTGAAACTCAAGAAATGTCTTGTGTATACCTCAGTACACAACCCATGCTTTCAAAAAAAAGAAAAATGTAACGTGCCATGCATTTATTGTTCAAAAGAAAGAATATTATTTACTCGAGCAATTTTCTTAAATATTTTAAGTCAAACATCGCTCCGGTTACTACCATTTGTCAAAAAGCTAGAAATAAATCAGAATCATTTTATCGACATCAAATGGAAAAAGTTTCAAAGAAAATTCGATCTTCGAACATATCCACTAAACCTTTAAATATACAATGAGTCATTGTTCGATAGGGGGGGGGAGGGGGGGCTAATAGCTGTTAACATGAAAATTTCCATAACTGTCAAAAGAAATAATCAATATAATGTTCATCATCTGGAAAAATAATCAAGGAAATTCGACCACTTAAACAAAAACAATAGCTCTTAAAATAGAAACGGGTCTTTGTTTGAGGGGGAGAACGTGCTATTGGATATAATTGTTTCAAAATGTGTCAAGAGAAAATAACCGGGAAAAGCTTAAAACTTTAAACAGGAAATATATTTAAGGATTAACAGGTTAAGTCAAGGTCTAGATTTTGAAAAATAAATAGATTTAAAGAGGTATTAAGGGTAAATTGTAAAAAGTTTGCGCGCGAGCAAACCTTAGATGCAAAATAGTGTCACCCTTAAGGTTCTATGTGTGCTAGATAAGTTTTAAACTTTGTTTGCATGAACTTAGAAACATAAAGGGCTAATATTGCCAAATCTTGAAACTTATGTTATTAAAACACCCCACCCACCGAACCTTCCTTATTTCCAAACACTTAAACAATTTTTTTTCCTCCGCCCTCTTGTTCTTCGTCGTTCGCCTAATCTAAACCAACCACCAAGAATCGTTTTTGCTTAAAAGGTAAAACACAAATGTTGTTTTTAATCACTCCCTCATATCACTTGTAAAAGAAATTGAAGTATTCGAGGATGGCCTCAAACCTCATAAATGAATAATTAGGGTTTAGGGTTCAATTAAATTCAAAATGAGTTTTGATAATTAGCCATAGGTATATTGTATAATATTTTATTATAACTTTGTGTATAAACGTTTATAACAACTATTTGATTTGTTGATTTTTTGAATGATTTTGGATCGAAATAGGCGAATGAGTTGTTCGGAATGATAAATCTGATTGTTATTATGCTTTATCATTCTTTTAATGGTTAGAAATGCCTAAGTTCACTTAGGAGAAGTCGTATATGAAAAGGGGGAGATGGTTAATGATCTTGAAACTTGCGAACGAATGTAATCTAGACTACATATAAAACAATTATAGATGTGTGACCCCATCAAAAATTAAGATAAAAGTGCAATCTTGACATCCTTCCATTTTAAGAAACCACAATCATAAAGTACATGTGTCACCTTTGATTAAAATTTACTCTATTATCAAATGAATTTTTTTTTTTATCAATTAATTTTTATTATGATCTAATTCACACATATATTTAAAAATTTTTATGCTCTTTCATTTCACATCCATTTTGATATATTTATTAAAAATATTTTTTGTTTTTATTTACAGTTTTGAGAAAGCGGGTTTATTTTATGTTTGATTTGTATTTTTACAACTTTAAACCTTAATTATAATATGAACTTGATACGGTAAATCTGAGTATATTTCAGAGCGTAGTCTTTTACCTGCGAGAAAGAATGATTTAATATTATTGCGGAAACTACGGGAAACTCAAAACGAACACATAACAATAACACATACAATACAAAGTGTTGTAAAAATGAAATAACTAATCGTGTAGAAATAGCGTAAAGAGTTGAGTTAGTACAAAAATTATTGCCGCCGCTATGCGCGGGTAACCAACTAGTATGCTAAAATGTGTTTGTGTTTTTGTTTGTGTTATTATCATTTGTTCACTCTTAGAAATGCATTAGGATCAATAAGTTTAGTTTGTGAATGATAAAAATGTGAGCTTGATATGCTTTGAGTGTAAATCGCCCCATAGAAGTGTTTTAGGGTGCGTTTGATGATAAAAACCATTTGTTTATGTGTTAGTTTGAGAATTAATGCTTGCATAAATGCAAAGTTTAAATTATTCGTATGTCATGCATTGCAATAGATTTTGAACAAAGCAAGCCTTATTTCACTCTACAACCACCAAGAAGTAGCGAAAACTCACAAACCTCAGTACACTCGAACCACACAATACAGACCAAAATTTGTACAACACAGAATCTTGATCCAGTGAAAGACCTAGGGTTAAACTAGCGAATGACCCCTAGTCAATCCAGCGAATGACCCATGGTCAACTTCTAATGAATGACACCTGGTCAAATCCAGCAAATGACCCCTGGTCAAATCCAGCAAATGACCCCTGTCCAAATTCATGCGAATGACCTGTTGAACCTCGATCAAGCGAACCAGGTAACTAACATGCATATGAGAGATTTTTTAAAGGTTCAAAATTCAAAAGATCAAAGGAGAAGGTTCAAATAATTCAAAAAAGTTTCGAAATACGAATGTTTCATAACCTAAATACTTTTTAAAAGGTTTAACGTTGGGGGGGGGGGTGGCCTCAAACAAAAGTAATTAAATTAAAATAAGTTTTAAAACGTGTGTTGCCTTACAATTTAACTATGTTCATTTACGTGGTGCCACGTTAATTTGGACTCATGAACCTCGGACTGGTATGATTAGATTGTTGACTTTGTTTGACCGTGTTTGTTGACTTTTTTCTTTGCTTTGTTTGACCATTGACTTTGATCTTAACCCCAAGTTTTAACTTTCTAAATTCCGTGCCTAAAATATCTTTTGATATTTTAAATGATTATTGCTGTTCTCGAGGGGTTTAAATACAATGGTTATCGTTAAGTGTAATATGTTCAAAAATAGTTTTAACGAGTATTTCTATATCAAAAAACCCTAGCAATCTAAGTTGCAATCCGGTCCTAGGGTACTATTATAACATGTTAGCATCGTCGGGTTGTATCTATTTGAATAATTTAAAAAACCTTGTTAGCGCTTAGTGACCATCCCATTTTTTAAATAAAAAGATTTTCAATATAAATCCTATCTTTCTCTTTAAAATTGTGTTTTATATTTGGATATAATTATCTCTCATAAATGTTTCACCACATGCACAAGGTATTATTTCTAATAGCTCAGCTTTACTATTCGGATTTTCCTCACTGAGATTTTTTCCATAAAATAGTAATGATGTGCTGCAATTTATAAACCCTTTTCGTTATACATATTTTACACTTCCATTATCTATTTCATTTCAAAATTAACACAAAGCCTTTGCAAAATGAAATTTCACAAACAAACAAGTTCTTTTGAGTCTACTTTGAAGTAATTTGACTGAGAGTTACTAATAAATCAAGATGGTTTTGAGGGCTAGTTATCACCTAAAAACTGATAAGGCACCCCTTTAACAAATCAGTGTATCTTTGGGGCTCAAGGTTATCAAGATGGTTTTGAGGGCTAGTTATCACCTAAAAGCTGATAAGGCACCCCTTTAACAAATCAGTGTATCTTTGGGGCTCAAGGTTACTTTATTAAAAGGAAAACTCATTCTCATGTGAATCAATTGTTTTCTGAAAAGTTTTTCTTCCACATAAATGATGATATTTCTCTAAAGTTTGGTAAAATGAACACTTTTGAGCATAAGAAACATCATAAATCTTGTTCATTCTTCCATCTTTTATCTTGTAGAGTGGTATTCTCAAACATACTTTAAGTGAGGATTAACAAAGACATAAAGAGGCGTGATAAATATTCTATGTAAAGAGATAAAGAGCCGAAACTTCTAGTGCAAAAAAAGCAGGTACAAATGCACATAAATAGAACATGACATAATAAAAATGGACAAAATAAGAATGCTCGTCCCCATATCATAAAACATCCAAGAGAATTAACATGAAATTGAAATAAATGGTGCTGAAAGTTTGTTATTTCAATTGAAACTAATCAACTTTGAAACTTTTCTTCTCATAGCTTAAACAAGTCGAAAAGAAAATCGACAAGCAACGAATTGGTCACCTGAAAAGGATCATGTTCCAAAGATACTAACTAAAGATCACAAAGGAACAACTAGCGAATCGCCTCAGATTAAACCATCACTGATTCATTCATAAGACTTGCTATTTTAATTCTCAAACACCACAAACTGTACAAACCAATCTCCTTAACTGCCACAGTACCGGTAATATACATGCATCAGTTATGGACAACTCTAACACACAACTCAAGCACCAACACATTTCACTTCAAACTTGACACAAAAGAATTTCACCTTGATTTAGAACTACTCCGCACTATACTACAAATGCCAACAAAAGTTAAAAACAAACCTTTTGACAAACCGCCTTAAGAAAATACTCCTTACTTTCATCAAGAAACTGGGCTATGATGAAGATCCAAAGCAAGAAACGATAGTAGTTTCATAATTCATTGCAACAAGACTTTATCAACCAAAGAGAGCTATTCTGAGTGTCCTAAACAAATGTCTCAGTGGTAAAGATACAAGCTTTGATAACGTAAGACTGTCGGTACTTCAAATCCTTTGGGCATGGTACACTCTGCCAATTTGGATTTTGCATCAATAATTTGGGATGAATTCGAATGGCAAGCCATAAGCAGGATGTCAAGGCCAATAAAGCAGCAAAGCTCCTTTATCCTTGCTTCATAAAACTCATTATAGATCACTTCTTATCCATAAACAAAAGTACTACTTGAAGATCTGGTGCAAAAATGCATAGTGAAGAAGAGGATTCACCTTTATCAAAGCCGATCAACAATGTAGATTGTGTACTCAAGTTTGGCATGGAGATACCAGATACAATGATTAATGATGCAATCAAACAGTTAGGTGGATATAAAGTGTACAAGTCTAAAAAGAATCAAAGTGAGAAAAGCCGATTGATAAGACATCACAAAAGAGAATAAATATTGTTACGTCAGAAGAGGATGGGGAAAGAGTTACATGTGCTCAAGTACTGGTACCTTAAAAGTTAATGTCTCAAGCAAGCCGAAGAGTGATGTTGTTCCAAGAAGAAGAAGAAGAATGATTACTTTTGCTGACAACCTCGTTAGATTTGAAGAACAAGCAGTCTTACTTGCAAAATCAGTAAGCACCGATGAATAAAGAATTCAACAACGAGAGATAATGACTCAGCTTGTTATTAAGAATGAAGTAAATACAGAAGTTGATGAAGCATATGCTGCTAAAAATGAAAAGAAACTTAAAGGTGTTTCAACTGAAGATCCAGCAGTTTAATCACTTATAAAATTAAGGAAAGGTTATAAGGAAAGCAGACCTAAGAGTATAAGGCAAGAAATACAGGCATGCAGAGGAGAAGGGTCTAGTGCTGCATAAGAAGGAAAGTTTGAATACTTCTCAAACACTGGTAGCGTTGCAACAACTAGCTCTTCATTGTCAAGTGATAATAATGACAAAGAGGATGCTAAAGATTCTGATATAGATATATCTGATGATGATTATGATAAAGGAGATGATGATGCAGCATGATTTAGGGTAATTATGTATGACAAGACTAAAAAGACCCAAATTCACACCCATCAGTCCTACAGTTACTTGTTCATCTAAGGAGGATTACACGTTACTCTTTAATGATCAACCTGAAAACGAATTGATGGATTAAGTTAGTGGACCAGTATTTACTGATGCGCAAACAACCTCAGTGGTGGCTAACCCAGAGGGAAATCATGAGGTAACTAGCTTTATGTCAGGTGCATTTGAAGTACCATTTGGTACACATGTAGATGTTTAAGCAACTGATTTGTTTTGCAGGGAAACTTTTGAGGATGCTGCCAATATACAAATCTCATCTCCACCAGTAACAACAACCATAACCTAATAAAAAATCCCTAAAAAAGTTCAATTCAAGCAAAAGCAAAGAAGCTCATGGTAAAGGCAAAGCGCAACAAACTCAGTTCAAACTTCAAAAAGGCAGCTGAGGAGAAGTTCAAAGAATATGATCAAAAACTAGAAGCTCTCTCAAAGATCAATGTTCCTGAAGCAATAGAAGAGTCTGTCCAAGCAAAGGTCATGTCAGAAATGAAGAAACAACGGCCTACACATGTGCCAAAAGCCATTGCTAATTATGTTAAGCCTTGCCTTAAAAATATTATGCTCGAAGTTATAAAGAGATTAGTCTTTTCACTACACCATCACCAACAACCATTGATGATCTCTTAGAAATGGAGTTAAAGATAAAGCTGTACAACATGATGCACCAGAAGAAGTATAGTAGAACATATTACAGCTCCAATAGTAAATGAACAAATAAGAGCTCCAAACAAAATCATTAGAGGTGCTAATATCAATATTGAAAATTTTGTTTCAATTCCAGAACCCCGTCCTGATACTAAACCTGTTGTTTCAAACATTGGTACACAAGGCAAAGAACTTACCTGCCCAGCTAGAAATACCAGCATATAAATGAATATAAACACCTATGGAGATATCGGAAAACACATAATATCCTCATACTTGTAACTCTTATTCTAGCTCCAACACAGATATACCAACATATTCCAGTTCCATAGGAAACCAATGAACAGCTCACAGACCAAGCTGTTATATGTCACCAGACTAATTATGCAGAAAAGATCCAAACACCCAAAATAACATCTCATTAAACTACATTATAGTGCAAATAACGAAGAGGAACTTAATCTCCACGACACGCGACAAGTCCTCAAGGAAGATGACATGAAAATAATCAATATAGCAGACCATAAAAATAATGGAAAACCAAACCTGCCCTCCCCAATTATAATAACCCTTGTAAAACCAAACTTGCCCTCCCAATTAAAATAACCAAAAACCATACAAGTAGTAGAAACTATATAAAAATGAGTGATGAGGTGTCATTTTATATACTTTTTCAGGGACATTTAACCCCATAAATCATGCAAATATGCTCAAAATATGTGCTTAATCGTTTCTTTTTATGTTTTTAGCATTTGGATGGCATTTAGAGGGAATACACGTGACTTGGACTCAATTTGGGAAGAAACGGACAAGTACAACTCATAAGCAACAAAATTTTGATATCAAAGGGCATCAAACCATGCTAGAGGAACACATTATATTTGTTATGTAAATGAGTAGTTTCCAGCGTGTAATATACTCTTAGAAACCTTATAATAGTCTTCATACTACTTCACTTGTGTGTTGTCTTAACGGAATATTGCATAAATAGCGGGTTCATGTAATTCGCTTTTGAATCAAGAAATACTTACACATTACATCGCAAGGGTGACCGGGCAATAGAATTAGGAAGATAAATCTAAAGAGTAGTGCATGATTAAGTGAGCACGTTCGTTTACCTATACGAGTTTCCACATAGTTAGATTAGATTTAAATCAGATTAGTAGTTAATTAGTTTAAAATATACCCCCTTCAAAACCCGAGATTTTACTTGCTTTCATAAAACATAAAAATACAAAAATAATATTCTCTAAACCCTTAGACCTTAGTGACATTCGATTCGAGCCTACCCAAACTATTTCCTTAGAGAACGATCAATCCCCCGTGTCTTGCCTATACTACACTACAACGATTAGGTACACTGCCTAGGGGATCGTAAAACTTTGGTGTTACAATCTACCCACATCAAGTTTTTAGCGCCGTTACCAAAGAATAATCTAGGTTTCAGGTTCTATCTAACTTAGGTCTACTCATTAGATTCCTATCAAATGAGATTTTTATTTTCTTTTTATTAGCTTTCTCGTAGTCTATATTTTCTTTGTTCCCTTTGTTTGTAAAAACCCTCTTTTTTATATTGTAAATACAGTTGTCATTTAAAATGTATAGTTATAGTTATTCTAATTTAGATAAATTATTATGGTTAGCTGAAACTTTGAAAAAAGGTTCCCCTTTTGCACCAGATAGTGAACCTCCTTTGAGACCTTATAAACTTTGGAAAAAAGCTCGTTATGAAGAAGCCTTTAGGAAAAGTAACCAAATGCACCCAACTTTTGAGAAGAGCTCCCTACCTAAGTTACTACCTAAGAAAATAATTAAGGAGGATTTAGAATGTGAGATTGTTATGGTTAAGATACCTAAGTGTGTCATTTTTAGGTTCTACCAATACATACGATGAGCATTTAGGTAATGTAGATAAGATTAAGGATGAGGTAGGAAATCCGTGCCCACAAAGTACCCCACAAGCCCCTCCATCATTTAATATATACACACCGCACGTGACTTACCCGAAAGAAGTAGATAAGACTTTAGGAACCCCTATGGAGGATGAACCTTTGGACCAAATGAAACTAGAGCATGTAGGTTTGAATAATCATAGCATTTTTGTTAGTTCTAAGGAAGTTCATAGTTTTGATGAACCAGAGCCTTAACCAAATCCCTTACCAAATTGTCCATCCTTAGATATAAGTTTAGGAGGCAAAAGAGGCCCTGAATCACCCATAAAATCACATAGTCGGGATAGTTTTAGGATGAAGGTAATAGATAATTTAACCATTCATACACCGCATTCACCTCACGTAGTGTCTTTCCACTCTAAGGATGTGTATTGCTATTATCACCCATTTATAGATGACCCTAAGAAACATTATGGATTTAAACCAGGATTACAAGGATGTCTAACTAAGAGTTCTTCAAATTCAGAGGTGATAGAAGATGATTTCTTAAGAGAAAGACTTAGTTTAACCATTAAAACAAATGGATTAGGAAAGGGTAGGATTAAAGAAACACACTATTTGGAGCATATAATTCAACAACCACCTTTTCAACATATGACCCATTCTCACCACAATTGTGTGTATCGTTACTATCACTCGCATTTAACCTTAAGTGTAAGAAAACCCTCACTTTTAAGTGTTAAATAAGGGTAGAGTCAGGGTCGTGACTCGAACAAAAATAAGCGCTTGTTGGAGGCAACTCAATCTTTTATTTCATGCATTTTAGGAGTGTCGTGTGTTTTTGATCTCTATTATTTGTTCTTATATGTTTGAAATATATATGTTATCATGCTTTGTCTTGTTTTTAACCTCGTCTTAATTATAATCAAAGGTATTTTGCATAAAATAAGTTTAGGGGAAAGAAAATATCCGGTTTTTGAGAACCAAGTTCAAACATGTAAAATGAATAATTTAGATTAATTCGCATTTTATGTTTTGTTTGTTTTGTTTTGAGTCATATGTTTGTACTAACCATTTTTGTGGCCTATGCAATTTTTTTTACAGGAAATAACTAATGGGATACTTGTGCAAAAATTTTTCCAAGAAAACGAAACAAAAAGTTTTACAGTTCCTGGAGACCGCGTCAGGATTCTTCTTGATGGCGTCGCCAGCCTGCAGTTATAATAATTTTCATTTTTCGAATTTTTGAAAATTTATCTTTGTTTAATTTCTAGAATTTGTAACTTTCCTAACTCTTGCAGAAAGCCACAATTACATTTAGTACATACATTATATCTTTATTTTTTCTTAGGATTTTAATCCATAATTAAAAGGGTTGTATATTGTTTCCCGTAGAATTTTACGCTTGGTATAGTTGCTTTTGTCTTTGATTTGCCAGTTATATTTATTAAGGACAACCCATAAGTTCTTAGGATTTTCGCTTGGACGATTCTTGGATGACGACTTGTTTCTTCTCTATTATTAGGGAAAACTAGGGGAGTGTTAGTTTCTCTCGCTTTTTATCTCTTTTTCCTTTATTTGTTTTTTGGGTACTCATAGAACATTGGGGACAATGCTCAAAATAAGTATAGGGGGAAATAAAAGCCTTAGAAACTATTCCTTCAATTGCATTTGCTTTGTTCTTAAAAAGATGAGTAATATACTGAAACATAGCGTAGACGGTTATTTTAACCCAAATTTAATTTTTTATGGCATATTTTGATGAAAACTTAGTATTAATAGTGTCTCATGGATATGAGTTATATGACTAGCACAAAAACTCTACCACTCAAAAATTCCAGCCAAAAAATGTGAAGTTCGCCCCTAGATCTTTAGTAATTAAAGCATCAATCTTTGATGCTTTTAGTTAATTTTAACCTTTAGCTTATTCGAGTTAAGGAATTGAGAAATCGCATGTGTCCCGTTCATGGATTTGATTGAGCATCTGTGGTTTTGTCGCTTTCTCTAGAGCATTGGTATCGGTTAAGATTGTGAGAGTATACAGGTAGTATTATAAATTATAGAACTTGCTTTAGTGATTCATCCCGAGACTGTCACACCCCGCTAAAGCGAAAAGACAGGATACGACGATATAGTTTCATCGCACAAGTTACAAGATCATACTGTACAAAGTTTGCAAAGATCTAGATTTACAATAGTTCACTAGTTTACATTTTAGATCCAAATATACAAGTCTCAAGATAACATCCCATGTGTATACGTCATTAGTTCCCCTTACTCCCGATTTACCTTGGTTGAGAACACACCTGAAAATGATACTCGAAAAAGTCAACATAAAGTTGGTGAGCCCGTAGGTTTGATAACAATCTAGTTGTTGTGCCATAATTTCAAAAGGTGGACAAATGTACAATATGACAGTGAATATATGCAATAGATCAGATACAAACGTAGCAACACATGCTATCGAAGGTCAATAGATACACCAATAATATAGATATCAACATAACGATTCCATACTACTCTTAGATCCATAGATACATGACGAAATGATACGAACATAACAACTCCATACCTTAAATGATCCACAACAATGTAAATACCGATGCACACAAAGTTCACAACTCTAAGTTTACACGCACCTAAAGCCTACCAGCTAGAGCTATGCATAGGGCGGAAGATCACAAGTTTGCAAGTTCACAAGATCACGAGATCACAAGATACCTCACAATACCGCATATGATCCACATACAAGTTCTACCAATCTCATGTCATTCACATAGCAGTCATAAGCACATAGCATTGTCCAAAAAGATAAAAGTTTCGCATAGTAAGAAAACAAGTTCAAAAACAGATTTGAGTATCATTTTCCCCCAACTAAAAAAGAGTCAAAAATGGGGCTACGAGAACTCACCTCAAAAGATGATAGTAGCTGAACAAGATAACCTATACAAAAAGCACAACAGTACCCAGCTATGACCAAGTTAATAAGTTTACCTTAGTATTATGTTGTACAAAATTATTTTGTTGTACATACATTTGCATTAAAGTTCGCGAAAAAGTTCTCATTCTTATTATAAAACATTTTGTATCATGGTTGTGTGGTCACTAAGTAAGATGACTCGATGCACTTGGGCTAAGTGCGATATTAACACATAAAGAATCGAGAATAGAGTCGACGAGCTAAGATGAGGTAGAAGTTCGAAAAGATCCGAGGAGAATTCGACAAGATATGGTTAAGAATCTAAAGATCGAAAAATAAAAGGATAAATAGTTCCACAATGATAAAGTAATAAGGGTAATTTATAATAAAATAATAATATTTTATTATTTCATCTTCTTATCAGACTAAAAAGTAAGTATGAATCCTTGCCTATTTAGTATGTTTAAGTTCATTCGTTTCAACCTTGACACTTAACGATAAATAAAATCCAAGTTTTGTACTTTTGTCGGATCAACACGAAAATAGGCTTTTCCAAGATATTTTCTAAGTGTGACATGCTTTATAAAATTTTGACATGACCCATTCGTTTGCAAAAGTTTCCCCAAGGTTCCAAACTTTAGTTTTTAATCACTTTCCGCTTTCAACAATTTCTCAACAAAACACCAAGTTTATGTTTCTTACAACGATCCGTTAAAACAACATTTTCATCGACTATGCAAACCGTTTTAGTTTACTCGATTACAAACCCATTCACAAATCCAATAGTTAACCGAAAATCCAAGTATCATTCTAGTCCATTATATCATTGGACCTTACGACCCATTAAAGTTTCTTATTTAGCCCGATAATATTGACAAATATAGCATGGATACCTTATTGGGCTTTTCGACCCAATAACTCCACTAGTATCTTTCAAGTTTCCAAATGGTCCAAAATAATTCTCCAATACTTAATCGTAAATAAGTTCTCTTTTGTTCACTTAATTAAGTTGCCAATAAGCTAAAATATAGTTCAAGGGAATAAGCCGAGACCAAATAAGCTCGAGATAAGACGCAGTTTAACTTAGCTTATTTTCCGTGACACCCAAGTCCAAAATAGGCCTTTAAGCCCAAAATAAGTTAATAAGTTATACAAAAGCACCAAGATCTCAACTCCAAAGAAATAAGTCACGAAAAATAATCAATGACTTAATATTCTTATTGTGCCGCGAGCCTAATAAGCTCAAAAATTCTCAAATAAGTTTAAAAATTGATCCGTTCGTATCAAAACCTTTTTAGTTTCTTCAGATAGGCTCCAAACAAGTTAGAAAATATTCGATAATAAGCCTGGGTTAATATGCCCTTAATAAGCCGAGGCTTTTCGTCCTTATTGGGTCACAAACCCAATAAGCTCAAGAAGTCTCAAAATAATCTATAAATAGTTTGGTAAGTTCAAAACTAAATAAGTTTCCAAATAAGCGGCTAAATTAGCACGTCAATAAGCTAGTTTTAGAAATAAGAAAAAACCTCGCACCTTTATTGGACCGAGCCCACCTTTAGACCCATTAAAACCATTTTGCAACCAATTAAGCACAAAATCAAATATAGAAAGTACGATAAGCTAATAAGCACTTTTCAAGATCAATAAATAAATAAATAAGCTTTAATAAGCTCACAATAAGCCATTGAAAACCAAAATGGGCCGAACCCTAGATCCCTTTTCCTTTTTCCTTGTTACGCCGAAACCCTTAAAAGCTCAAAACCACAAAATAAGTTACAAAAATAAGTCCAATATAGATTAAGCTACCTAATAAGCCATAACAAATCTCAAAATAAGCCAAATAAGTCATGGGTCGAGCCCATGACCTATTTCCCTAGCTCACGGTTTGGGCAAAGGCAACCAAAATAGGCCCAAAATTTTTAATAAAACCTAACCAAACTTATTAATAAGCTAGACTTCCAAACACGCATCAATAAGGTCTAGACAACACAAGATATTTTACAACAACAACCATGATATTAAGATGACAATTTCTTGCTTCTTTCTTTTTGCTCACGTCACAACCAAACACACCCTTTTAGTTCTTGTTTTGATTTTAGTCTTTGATTTTAAAGCAAACACATTGTACAACTAGCTTAAGATCATCATAATAACCATAAAAGTACAACTATTTAAAGATTTAGACAACTTACAAAAATGGATTTCGGTTGGAGGCTAGAAACAAGAAAACAACCCGAATGTTATTTTTGATTACCCAAGACTACTAGAAATCAACCCTATAATGTTTTCTTAACCCTTGATCTTGATAAAACTTGAAAAATGGTGGTATTCTTGCTTCCCTGTGGCTCGTCCGGTTATAAGAGACAGAAGGGAGAGAAAGTTTTCGGTTTGTGACGTTTGAACATGCAATGTGTGTGAGAAATTTGATATGTATAGAGACAAAAGTGGGGACTTACATGGAAGCAAAAGTTTAGCTCCCATGTTCCCTTGTGGTGGTCGGCCATAGTACAAGAGGGAATGGAATCCTATTTGTTTCGTATTGTGTCAAGAATTTAAACCGAGACTAGTTTAAACGATAACCGAAACCGAATGTTCACGAAACGACTCACAAAATACTAAATCGCGTTAGGAAACCTTAAGATCGACCAAGAATAGATTTTTAGTCATTTATTTACTTAATTGTTAAACCCGCGCAGTTTTCCGTTTTCCTGACTAGTTTCCGAACGTAGTTATGAGAATTCACGTTTTAATAAAACCGCTAATAAGAATCTTAAATAACTTATTTAAAATAAGTTTAGTGAGCTCACTCTAAGATAACTAGATATACTTTAGTTCACTGTCGTGCCGGTACGCGCTGCGTGACGTTTTCGCTGAACGCGAGAAATCTTCCCGGTAAAAAATAAAATGATAACACATACATTAAGATCACGAAAGCTTTGACTCAAAAGATTCATAGATTTACTAACAAGATACTCGATGGACGGTTAACCGTAACCGGTTTGCACAAGATAAGTCAACAAAAGTCAACTTTTTAGTTTTTCCCCAAAAGAACTGACAAGATCGAAGAACGAAGTTTACGTAAACATAGTATTTTTAAAATACCAAGATTCAAGAAAAGTTACCGGTTATCACACCAAGCTCTGAGCTAAACAAGTTACGCGCCTCATGGAATTAATGGCTTCAGCAGATACAACAATGTTAATATACCTAATTGTAATAAATATGGAATTTTGTCCCGTCCAAGATTTCGAGTTTGAAGCACAAATTACAATAGCATTATTTGAAGTAGGTTCAGAAACTTTCACCATTTGCTAGCAATTTTCTCAAATGTAATGTTGTACAAAAATGTATGATGTCGTGTTCATAAGGCTAGAAAAACCCCAGTTATTGTCGTCGACAGAAACATGATATTTACTCAAACATGAGCATAACATTAAGACTTTTTTTCTTTTGAATGAAGTATTTTGTTACCAGTTTAAAATATCACCTAAGGCCATATGAAACACAAAAAAGATGCAATTTCCAAGCAACATAGGGGTTAACAAAATAAAAATAAAAATTATATAACCGATTAAAAAAAATAAGCTCCGTCACAACGCGCGGGTTATTATGCTTGTTTATTAAAAGTGTCATTTGATCTTAAAATTTTAGCCCTTTGCCTATACTTTTAAATAGTGTTACTAAAAAGTTAGATTTAATGATATTTTTCTTTGTCATTAGAAACTGTCACAACTAAAAATATAAAAATAAAGTCCTAAAATTAATTTTAAAATTTTAATAAATCAAAAATATTCTAACTTAAAATAAAATGTAAAAATTTTCAAAAACGGAGTTCGAAAACGACCAAAACGGTAAGAAACGCAAAATCCGCTCGTAAAACAGGGCCCCGGAACTGAAATTTGGGCAAAAATTACCCTACACAAGTTTTATTAATTTTCCTACAAACGATTTGATTAAAGAAAATTTTCTAAAAAAGAAAAATAATTTTTTTGTTAATTTTTGTATTTTTTATGAATTTTCTAAGATTAAAAAAACTAATTAAAATTAAGAAAATAGAAAAAGACAGAAAATAAAACTACAAAAAAATCTAAAAAAAATCAAATTAAATTAAGAAAAAGTTGAGGAATCTAAAAATATAAAAAGCCCTAAAAGTTACTGTTTGAATTAAAAGTAATTAAACTAATTAAATCTAAACCTAATTTAAATTAATTAAATTAAATAAACTAACTAATGTTAACCTAAGGGACTAACAGTGAAAGGACAAAAGGACTAACGAGGTAACAGCACAGTTAACACTAGGGACTAACTAAGTTAACCAAAAAGATAGAAATTACACAAATGGTCCCTGAAATGGACCCCGATTACAAGAAGGGTCCAACTAGCTTATTAGCAAAAAGCTAAAGAAGCAAAGTTGTAAAGGGGACTTAGGAGAACATTTTTCATAAAAGGGGTATAAGCTGAAATGGGCTGAATAAGCCAGAAAGGTGAGCTTTTTGTATGACAGAAAGTTAATAAGCTTAAAAAGCTTATTGAGCTTTTTCTTGGAGCTTAAGAGCTCAAAATAAGCTGAAAATGGATTTAACTAACAATACTAAGCTATGTCTACCTATTTTAACTGAATTCAACAGAAATAAGCCCTAAAATAAGCTGATACACAAATAAGCTAAATTGACAGTTTTAAAAAAAGAAAACAGAAAAAGGGTGACTTTAAGGCCTAAATAAGCTAACTAAATAAGCTAGATAAGCTACAAGCTAAAGGGGACTTAAAAAACTACCTATAGGCTATATGAAAAAGCAAAAAGAACCTAGGGCTTAATACAAAATAAGCTAGAAAATGGGGCTGAATATGGTGCTCAGCACCAGGGGAGCTGCCAAACAGTGGCCAAGGGGCTTTTTTTGGCTTATGAAAATAAGCCCAAGAGTGCTTCTTACCCAAAAGCAATCCCAAACAGATTGAAAAGGGACAACAATAAGCTAGTTTCCAAAATTTTAGGGATTAAAAATCATTAAAAGCTGCTGATTTTTGGGCTTAAACTTGAGGGTTCTAAAAAAATTGCAAGCCAAATTTTTGACTCAAACTTAGTCAAACCCAAGGGACAGCATATGGGCTTGGGTGAATGGCTAGAAACACCACCTTAAACAACACAAGAGATGAGGAGCTTAAGCTGTCTCAACAGCTTAAGCTCTTATAGTCATTTTGGCTCATTTAAATTTTGAAAGAATATAGAAACAACTCAAAAACTTATTTTCAAATTACAAGTCGTGATTAGAAAGGCTTAATAAACCCTACACACTCAGCCAAAAGTGGCTGAGTGCACTTGACCCATGCAAAACCCCAAATGACCCATTTTGGGCTTTTACCAAACACCCCTTTAAATAAGTCGAAGTCTTTCTTTTACCTATTTTTTTTTTAACAATTATTAGGGTAAATGATTAATAGTGACAACAGGGTGTTAAAGAAACAAGGTAACACAAATTTGCTAGATTAATAAGGGATTTAAGAGCCGAATTTTATTGAAAATAACAAGAAACTCAACTTCAACTCCAAAACTTGAATTAGAATTTTAAAAACAGTACAATACACTTGAAAAGAAAGCTGGAAATCGAAATTACAAGTTGATTAAAATTTAAATAAAAACAAGCTAAGAAAAACTAAAGTCTCCTTCGGCTTGTGCTTTTCTTGAATTTATATAAGCCTCAAGGTCTTCTCTTTGTGTTTCTTGTGTGAGGTGAAGCCTCAGCTTCCAATCCTAGCCCTAGGATTGCAAGTGTGCTTCTTTTAAGCTCTACTACCGCCATTGATATTTCTTGGGGGAGAGGAGGATTGCCAACATGGCATGTTTAAAGGTTAGTGGATTGTGGGTTTAGGTTTAAAACGGGTAAAAGGGACGGGTTGGTTATAAAGACATGGGTTGTAACTCGTGGATGGTGAAGGTTTTTTTGAGGACTGTTGCGGGAAAAGGCTTTGGGGGGCGGTGAGATGTTATTGGTTCACAGGTTTTGAAGGTTTCAAGTGCAAAAAAGAAACCCCTCATGTTTCACTTCTTTATCCATTTCTTTTGTCCCTTTTATTTTCTAGTTATAAGTAAGTTTAGGATTTGGCAAAAGGGACCCTTGTGTTTTAAACACAAAGAATTAAAGAAAGAAAGAAACAATGGCAGAATTGGTCCCTGCCTTTTATAAAGAGAAAACATTTTGTAAATTTGCAAATTCAGTCCTTCTCCTTTTTTAAAACCACTTTTCCTTTATAAACATTTTAAAAATTGACATATTTCTGCTCCTGAGGTTTTATAAAAAGATTGTTTTGGGCCAGGGTCTGGGCTTGGTGTTTATGTAATGGGCCCAAAAAAGGGTGTGCTTGGGCCCATTAATGGATTTGTTGGGCTTGTATTGGGCCCAATTGGGTGTGTTTGGGCCCAATATGGTGCAGGCTTATGTTATTGGGCTTTTTAAGGCCCAATAAGGTTTGGGTGGGTTTTGTGTGTACAATGGCTGAGATTGGCTTGTTCAAGGGCTAGGATCGGGTCTTCAAAGTCTTCATAGGCCTCTGTCAGTTGCTCACACACAAATGGGCTGGTGCATTGATTGAGGGCCATTTGGTATTCACAGTATTACATTAATATTACTATTGGGCTTTCCCGGCCCATCAGATGGGTTGAGATCGCGTCGCATAGATTCTTCATTTTAGGCTCCGGTTTATGAATGTTAATTTGTTGAGTTGGACTTTGACTGTGCCTTTTCTGGTCTTTGGCTTTGATTGGCTTTGTCCTTTCACAGCGTTTCCTTTCCGAGTCCAGTTTTGGTCGATTTTGGCTTTGTTTTTAGTCCTTTTCTTGGTTATCCGGTCCTGCACAATTCCATTTAGCAAAAACAAGCGTATCTTTGGCCATTTTAAGTCCGTTTTTGGTTATTTCAGCTCGTTTTTAAAGGTAAAAGGTATGTGTATTTAAGCACATACCATATACTATTCGAGACCATAATAATAAGTATATTTTGAAGTAACTTGTCCAGATTGGTAAATTTCTAAGATTACACCAAAAAGCCTATTCCATTTACATACGTTATGTGTTATTAACTAATCACACTAGTTAGTTAACCTCGTATAGGACCCCTTGTTTACTCTCATTTTTAGAGTAAGATACCCTTAGAAAACCTGTTGAGCCATTCTTTTCGTTTCTTTCTCCAGTAAAATTTGTTTCGTTACACCTTTACATCTTAACCTACCCTAATAGATTAAGTCCTTGGTTGGTTGCTAGTTTCTTTTGTGTAAAAGTATGTATTTTTTGTTTTCGTGTGCGTATTTCTTATCTTTGGTTAGGTCGGGAATTCCACATCACAATGGGAATGTGAAAGTAGTTATTTTTATTTTTTATGTGTTTACTACTTTCACTATTATTTTATTTTTAACTCATGAACGTTATGAAAACATTATCCGGATTTATTATGATCATGAAGTGGTGAAATTTTAGACCTTTATTCGTTTTAGTTTATGTTTAAAACAAATATAAAAATACAAAAAAATGTAAGAGAGAAAAAAGAAGAGGATTGTGAGATAATCGATTCGTCTAAACTTAACTGATTTTATTTTTTATGAGATGATCGATTATTCATTGGTACGTTCTATAAACCAACAATGTAAAGTTTTGTTGTATATTATTTAAGTTGGTCGTAAAAATTAACCAACTATGTATTTTTTGTATCAAGTGGTAAATATCTCCACTATTGTTGTATTATATTATGGATGAGCGGTAGTTGGTTGTTACAGGAACACCAACTAGGTTGTTTTTATGGATCATCAAGGATGATGATTAAGACATCTTTAGTCTAATTCGTGTCTACCAAACAAAGCATGAGTTTCCGTGTTAAAGCGTGAATTAGTTAGTGATTTGTGTCTTTTTCAAGGTTGTGGTCGAGAAAGTGGCTAGCAACATTTTTGTTTATTGGATTGGACTTAATCTATTTGTTTTGTTATATTAGGTTTACACCAATTATAAATAATTCTCATGCCTAATCCCTACCCTATATCGTTCTTCATCCTAACCTTTTATTTGCTCGAATGAAGGAGTGAGCAATCACATGTGTGTCATTCATGGATTTGAATATGTATGTATGGTTTTGTCACCCTTGTTGGTGTATTACTGTTGGTAAAGATTACTTAGTGCTATTCTTTAGCTTATTCAAGTTAAGGAGTGAGCATTCACAAGTGTCGCGGTCATGGAGATTTAGGCGTACATTTATGGTTTTGTCCCCTTTTCTAGAATATTGGTATCGATAGAGATTAAAAAGAATGATCAAACCCTTAAGCCTTGTCATATCCACCCAATTTAACTTTTTAGACTGGTTACTCCTTCGCTTTAGTGGTGGAGATATGTATCATTGCCAAGCTTATGATAGAATCCTCATCACGACCGAGCAATTAAGCGAACTACTAAATGTTACCACATAGATTAGTTGAGTGATTTCAATTCCTATTTCGTGAGGTGTTTGGTTGTGCACTAGTAATTGAATAAAAACGCTTAAAAGAAAAATCCTAGACATTCGTTTAGGATACGTTTTGTAACCATCCATATTTTCAGGTCATT
>BQNB010094817.1:0-26025 GCA_026074375.1 Tanacetum coccineum
TCTACAACCCTACCAACAACAACCTCAGAACTTCTTTAAACTCCAGAAACAAGAATGTGGATACTACTCTAAGGTACAAGAATGACAATCAGACTGAACAGTTTAGGAATCAGAGGACAGTGACAGTTGCTTGGCTATGGAGATTGTAGGCAGTCAGGTAGTGCAGCAGACTGGGATACAGTGTTTCAATTGCAAGGAATTTGGTCATTTTGCTAAGGAATGAAGGAAACCAAAAAGGGTGAAAGACTCAACGTATCACAAGGAAAAGATGTTGCTGTGCAAACAAGCTGAGAAAGGTGTTCCATTACAAGCAGAGCAAGCTGATTGGCTAGAGGACACGGATGAAGAGATTGATAAACAAGAACTGGAAGCACATTACAGTTTTATGGCAAAGATCCAGGAATCCACTAGTATTCTGAGCAACCTGAATCCACTAGTAACACATGTTTAGTGGAAAAGGATGATAGTAGTGTCACTCCTGATTCATCGAATATGTGTGATAATGATATTTAGACTGAACAAAATGCTGAAGATGAGCGTGTTGCGCTTGCTAATTTAATTGCAAATTTAAAACTTGATGTTGATGAAAATAAAAAGATTCAAAAGCAATTAAAGAAAGCAAACGCATCACTTGCTCATGAATTGAAAGAATGCAAATCTATTCTTGCAGAAACTAGTAGAACTCTGGGGGAGTCTAATAGTATTCGGGATAGTTATTTAATTGCACTTCAAAATAAACAGACTGAGTTTGAGAGGTACAAGGCCTTAAATGACCGTACAGTTGACTATGACAAACTTGAACATAAGTTAAATGAAACTCTAGGACTATTAGCTCAAAAAGAAATTGACATAAAAGAAGGTTTAAAACTTAAAGCCTACGAAATTTCAGTTGTCAAAGAGAGACACGATGAGTTAGTCAAACAGAGTTTTTTAATAAAGTCACATTATGAAGGTCTTGTCAAAGAGAAAATCAAGGTAATAACGGATTTGAAACTTAAGGAAGAAAAAGACATTGACAAAATGATTTCAATGGAAAAGCAATTAAAGTTTTTAAATGAAATTGTTTAAAAAAGGAATCAATCAATTCAAACCATTCATATGTTAGCTCCTAAAGGCTCAACATTCAATGGTAGACCAACTTTGCAAATCCAATATACCTTAAGAAAGCTCAATATAAAAATCCATGTTTGTATGAGATCATATATGATACTTCTGATCTTGCAAACAGATTCGTCCCGGATAGGGAAGAGACATTGACTCTTAAAAAAGAGAGTAGATCAAATTTGAATAAAGACTTAGTGAAACCTTATGATTACACAAAGCAAAATAATCTTTATGAAAATTTTAAACCAGCGTCACAAGAATATCATGAATAGTTAGCACATGCAAATGAAGTAAGAAAGAAAATATGGAGAAAATCTTTTGTGAAATCTAAACCAAAATTTTTCACAAACATCGGTTTCTTACCTACTTCAAAATCAATCAGTAAAAGTAGACAACCTTATAATGTAATGACGAATAACATAAATTCTTTTAGAGAACTTGTTGATCAAGCTTGGGCAAAGCATTCTCATGATTATTTTCGTGCACCAACTGCTCATGATATGGAAATACTAATTAAAACATGTTTGATGCCTCTTGCCCTAAAGACACAAAATGATAGTTTCAAATTTGTTCATGAACTTAAGCAAGAAATGCATGCTGATTTAAAGTATGTTGAATCCCTTGAAAAAGAAATTGACAAATGTATGTCTAATGATGTTATGTGTTCTTATTTGCATTCGTTATCTGATTTAGATGCTCACACTAAATTGCAATGCCTGTATCAACATAAAATCGAAGAATGTGAATGTCTTGCAGAAAAGCTTTCTAAACAAACTGAAACTGTTAGTAAAGAAGTTTATAATAAGCTTTTAAGAAGTTTTGCTAAACTTAAAAATCACTCGATTTCTCTTGAACTTGCTTTACAACAATGTCAAGAACAAATGAAAAATGACACAGTTTGCAAAGAAAAAGAGTCAACTATATTTCTAAAAGAATGTGAACAATACTTTGAAATACAAGATTTGAAAGCTCAATTACAAGACAAGAACATTGTCATAAGTGAGTTAAAGAAACTCATTGAGAAGATCAAAGGAAATGGTGTGGATACGAATTTTGAAAAACAATCAATCTTGGGGAAACTGCCTTTGCAACCAATCAGAAATCAACCAATGGTAAGACAACCAACTGCGTATAAATATGAACGATCCTAATTGCCAAGACATCGGTTTGCCTCTCAAGTTGGTAGGTCGTATAATTTGACAAAACCAGTCACTCCACAATCTTAGCCTCAAGTTAGGACATCATCTTTTGCTAAGCCTTATGATGTGAATGCACATGGCCCTTCTAGAATGTATCGAATTAACCTAAGGCTAACACAAACTAGAACACCTTAGTTGCTTCAGACTTCTAGGAATACTAATCCTCATGTGTCTACATCTATAGGAGTAATTCATAGAACTAATGTTAGCAGACCACAGCTTAGGAGCACTCAAATGAAAGATAAGGTCAGGAGATATAAATACAATAGTCAAGTAAGGTTTTAAGAAGATCTGAGTGGAAGACCACCATCGGATTTCTAGTATTTCTAAACAAAACCAAGTCTGTAACTACGTGTAATGACAGGTTTATAAATCTTGAACTATCGGAATGTTAATGGCTGTGTTTTTGTGCTACTTGTGGAAAATGTGTGTTTAATTCGAATCATGATGCTTGTGTTTCTAAATTTATCCATGACGTGAATGCTAGAACTAAGAAGCCTAAAGTAGTGCCTATTAGTACTAGAAAACCCAAAAGTCAAGCGAACAAATCTGTTGCAACACCCTTTAAGAAAACAGTTGCATCAGAATCCACTATCTAGAAATCCAAGAGTTACTATAGGATGCTTTATGAGAAAACTAGTAAGGCATAGAAATGGTGGATAGCACAACAATTCCCATTAATATATAAATAGGTTCCTAAGACAAAAATGAAATAGGTGCCTAAAGTTAGGAAAGAAGAAGTGCGTACAAGTATTAGTCCAACCATAGATAATGTATCTAGGATAACTAATGTCTTGAAACTCACAAATACTTTAGGATCCAATTTGTCAAGAGTTCCATCGTCCTCTAATTCTCTTGCAAATTTTTTAACTCATCCTATTCATTATTGACTCTGGATGCACAAAGCATATGACGGGCAATCTAAAGCTGCTGTGCAATTTTGTTGAAAAAAATCTAGGTACCGTTCATTTTGGCAATGATCAATTTGCTCCACTTCATGGATATGGAGATTTGGTTCAAGGAAATATAACGATCAAAAGGGTTTTTTACATCGAAGGCCTCAATCACAATCTCTTCTCGGTTGGTCAATTTTGTGATGCGGATTTGGAGGTTGCTTTATGGAAATCTACTTGTTTTGTTAGAGATCTTTAGGGAAACGATTTACTAACTGGTAATTGTAGATCTGATCTCTATACAATTTCTATGCAAGAAACAACTTCATCAACTTCAATTTGTTTCATGGCTAAAGCCTCACCAACTCAAGCATGGTTATGGCATCGAAGACTTTCTCACCTTAACTTCGACTACATCAACTTGCTTTCAAAGAAGGATATCGTGATTGGTTTACCTAAGTTGAAATATGTCAAGGATAAACTATGTTCCTCTTGTGAATTGAGTAAAGCAAAAAGGAGCTCATTCAAGACAAAGGTTGTTCCAAGTTTAAAAGGACGGCTAAATTTGCTTTATATGGACTTATGTGGTCCTATGCATGTTGAAAGCATAAATAGGAAAAAATACATTCTGGTAATTGTTGACGACTACTCCAGATGATTCAACGCAATCTTCAAGCTCAAGTGATTACTATTCAAACTGACAGAGGCACATAGTTCTTAAACAAGAAACTCCATGCATATTCAAGAAGAGGGAATTGAGCATCAAACATCTACTATCTGCGAAGCCACTGAACCAGAAATCGCGACGATTGTCGAAAGTACGATAACCGGTGAACTGTTTGTGTTGAGGTATGCAATTCAGACGAGTATTTGAAGCGTTCTAAACTGCTTTGTTCTCTTTTGAGGCTGAAGCAAATTGCAACCGCATGGTTTGTTATACTAAAATAGGGAATAATTATCATCACTGGATCACATGAGTAATGTACTGCATATGTCCAATCCACATGACCTCTTGACCACACAACTCCTCATTCACCTCCTAGAACCCACCCCCCCCCCCCCCCCCTTCACAGCGCGCACACTCATCGCACGCTTCACGGGTTGCAGAAAGCGCCAGTCTACTTAACAGAGTCTGGTGTATCAATCTTGAAGCAAGATGAATGTAAAAAGGGGATCGTGATTTGGTAGGGATACCCTCCAATCAGTGTAGAGATAGAGAGATAGATAGAGGAGACCAAAAAGTAGAACGCCTATTGATAGTGAATCCGCATTACCATAGTAAATTTTAATGAAATCAATAAGAGTATGACAGAGACGTTATGTTGGATAATAACAACTTCAAGCCGTTCGTTCTTCCTACGGAGCAAAACGGCGTCAGATTTGATAAGAACCAGTGGGCACCATGCCATCCTAAATACAAAATGTTTCTCCTTTAGCTATGAATAGCAATAGCTTGTGTCGAATAGATATAGGGGTGTTGGGTATCGTGCCTATGCGGTGCCTAGGTACGATGAATTTTTTACATTTCAGGTACTGTTATGTGTAATACAAGTATTCTGTCTCCCACCGATTAATCTTATCTACAAGACAAACACCTACAAAGAATATTCAACTTCTCATAACCCAACAATCCAACTAGAAATGTTAATGTTTGAGGAATTACAACGATATTCAAGATAGCAGATAACCAGTTTCATCAGGATGTAATTTATCATTCCGTTCTAGTTCATCGGTAACAAGAATTGTTGAAGTCGTTCCTCACGCAATATTGATTATTTAAATATGCTTACCTTCTATCACACACAATGCATAATCCGATGGACACAATGATTACAGCTTTAGACAAGTTGGTGAATTCCATCCAAGTCAATGCATATCATGGACGGACTACTTCGCAACAAATCCTGATATGGGTATGTGAGCAATCACCTGTGAGTTTTTTAGTACTGCTGAATACGACAAACATATGGAGGTTTTTGGATGAATTCCGCATGGATAGTGGTAATGCAGTAGAGAGCTTCAATCAATTTGATTGATCTACAAGTCTCGGAACTCTCGACAATAAACCCTTTGGGCAAGACCTAATCAAACTAAAATGGTTATGAAAGAACAAAATGGATGAAGATCAAAACTGGTTTTCGCAATATTGGCACGATTGTAGCTAAAGGTGTGCTCTGGAAGGGTGTTATTGATTTTGAGGAATCATTTGCTCTAGTTGCTCGCTTGGAAGATGTTCGGATTTTCATCGCCTATGCTGCATACAAATCTTTTCCAATCTATTAGATGGACGTCAAAATGGCTTTTCTTAATTGTTGGGACTTAAAGACTTCAAGATGATTCTTAGAGTTACTATTGCTTAGGTATATATTAGGTGTCTGTCAAGCTTAACTTTAATGTTTGGTGATACTAATGAAAATTATGTATAGTAGTTTAGTGCTGATCTTTGTAGTATGTGTTAGACTGTAGTACACAGTTACTTAATGTTAGTATTTATTAGAAATGTAAAGTAATAATGTTACTACGTGCTTATGTTATAGTACTGCAGGTACAAAAGTTAAAAAAAGTACTAGATTACAACTGTCTAAAAAAGAGGTTCCTATTGTCAAAAGGGGATATAGACGATGTAAAGAGTGATAAGGATTGTTTGGAGAACAAGAATACTTATGAAGATAAGTATTGAGTTATTTTTGTAAATGATATGTATAATGTGTTTGTTTAAGAGATTACGTTTGCTTTTAGGAACAAAGTCATGATATCATAGGAATGTATTGTATGCCGTGTTGGACTCTTGGGCTATAAATGGAGGGTCTAGGGTTTAGAATTCATTGTATCAAAAAAACGAGTCATTGTCATAGCTTCAAGGTTGTAAACCCTAACACTGTAAAAGAGTGTTGTGTCTTATTTAATATATTGTGAGCTTATTGTTTTAAGTTTATTTCTGTGTGTTAAAATACTTCATATCTGATATTTCTTCTTAGTGATATAAACTAGATTACGCATTGTTTATATTCATTGAACTTCTCAAAGTTTCATCTGAGTATCCTTTAGATTTATCCAAGGATACTAACCTTACATCAAGCTAAGGAGTTAATGATCTATTTATTGGGATAAACAAGTGGTATCGGGAGTTGTTGTGAAGCTTTGAAAAAGAAGAAATCAACAACCATATAGATTTCTAATTTTTCAGTGATTTAAAAGATGGAGACAGGAACTACTGTCTCAAAATATGACGCCAAAAATCCCTATTCCTCAACCCTCAGGATTATGATATCTGGTTGATGAGGATAGAATAATACTTTCTCGATGATGATTTACTACTTTGGGAAGATAAAAGAGATACTTCCCCCCCCCCCCCCCCCCCCCCCCTAATTTCTGCCCTAAAATCTCTACTTAGAATTCCTCTCTCATGGTCTCTCTACTCTATAGTTAGATATAGAATACAGTTGAACTGTTGGAGAAAACTGAGCAAGAATATGAAATACTACTGCAAAAGAAAAGCAGGACAAGAGGAAATAAAGATGAAAGCTAGAGGAACTCTGTTCATGGGCACTTACCCAAATAAGGATCAAGGAAGTTCCATTCATAAAATCAGTGCAAAACTGCTCATGGATGCCATTTGAGAAGATGGTATGGAGGTACCAAGGAATCAGAGAAAGTTAGAGAGAAGCTCTTCTACAGGCAACAGAAATGGAGTAACTTTGCAGGCTTCAAGTTGAGAGCAAGGGATTCGCAAAGACTTTTGAAGGTTGCTAAAAATCTTATCATCAGGTGAGATTCAAGGAGTATGCGTTTTCATTAGAGGACATAAATACTTAAATCTGTTGAGTGTCTTCATTTGAATGAAGAATCATGCTTTGATCTGGAGGAACAAACAAAAAATAGAGACCATCAGTTTGGATGGAATTATACAACTAACTTTAAGAATATATGAAAACTGAAATCACATGATCATACATTAAAGTCAAAATCCATTAAAATGTGATCTTTTGCTGTCCTCCACAGCACTAACAGCAATAGCAGCACAAATGGTTGCAGATGAACCTGCCTTATTTGAAGTTAGTGTCTGTGCTCATACTCAAAGTTTAATCCTGGCTTCTGTGAGAATTAATTTAGTGATGCTATGATATGTGCTTTTTCTAGACTCAGCCCCAATTGCTCCTACTCATATATCTTGCACATTGGACGGATTAGAACAAATGGATCCTTGCACACCCTCCTCCAAATGATGATCTAGAAGATGATGAGTATTTACTCAATGGGGAGATGGCCATGCTGACATTTAGAGCTAGGGAGTAATTTCATCAATGAGGACTTACAGGATAGTTGAAGTGTAAATTGGTCAAAGAGTTGGATTTGAATAGGGACGTAAAAGTGGAGTGCTACATCTGTCATAAATATATTGGTCACTTTGCATGAGAAATGGTAAGCTATCTAGAAAGTCAGGAAAACAGAGGAAGAAGATTCATAGTAGAATTGTGACCAGATAGAAAGACTCCACTGAAAATGCCGTTGGTTGCTCAAATGGAATTGCGAGTGATATGACTAAAGCTAGACCAAGTTGAGGAAGGCTTCTTACTCAACAACTTTGCTTTGATGGCATCATACATTTCAGGGTAGTTTCTTCTAGTTCAGATTTCTGAGGTCAGATCTTGTGGTGTTCTTGTAAATCGATGGGTTGTAGACAGTCGGTTGAGTGTGGCTACTCTCTCAAAGAGAATAATAAGATATTGTTTGTCTTCTGATACGAAAATGTCTACATTTTAATTATGTATCTTATAAGAGCATGTTTTAGAATCTGGGTCACACCCCCGTGGGTTGGAGGGTGAACGAGTGGGGATGGTGTGGGGTCTAGAAAGAGAAGGAGAAACAACGAGTAGAGTAAGAAGAAGAAGAAGATAGGTTAGAAGAAGGATTAAGAAGCATAGAAGCATGTTAGACTAGTAGTCTACGATTATGTATTAAAAAGATGGTTCGATGATACCTCAAGACTAGACGTGAATCGATCGAAACCGAAACAAGAACATGAGTAGAAAACAAAATTATGAACGTACGCCAGAAATCAATAAGGTACGATTAAACCCCAGCACTCGCACGTATACGAACAAATGAGCCAAAAACTCTGCCATTTACGAACTCTAACTATCAGCGAAAGAACCCGAACCGTCTTTCCAGACGTGACACGATCCACTTTACCTGAGCATACCTCAAATTCGAACACAATCACAAACAGCAACTCGACTCTAGCCACTCGGTTGTGATGTAAACCAGAACCAAAACTCAACCGACATGGAGTTCTAACCTTGAATGATCAAGGTGAACTCAAAATTGTGATGTACTCGCACTCCGATATCGGTGAACGTTCAACTTCTTGGCTTTCTTATTGGTTATGCGACTATATTGCTTTTGTTTTAGGGTAAAGTATGTCTATATATATATAGGCACGAAAGTGATAATTGATATTTGGAATGAACGTGTGAAGCTGAAGAAACAATTGAAAGTCTTGATTGTAGTCAAACGATTTATTTATGAGAAGATATTATATTTCCTTAAATAATTTAGGTTTTAATGATGAATTTGATTTGTGGAAGAACTAGAGAATATACGACAAAAATAACTTATATGAATGAGCCAGGGATATATTATAACAGAAGAGAGGATAATCATGGTTAACATTTCAGGATACATGCAAGATGCTTTGACTCGTTGTATTTGCCCACTTTTGAATTTTGTAACTGTTTTGATTATAATGACTTAGCTACAATAAAACGGTTTCTTTTGCAAAAAGCTCAACCTCAATTCGGTTTCTTAAATTAGTCATCAATCATAATTAATATAATTTACTTGCCCAATATAATTCTTTCATAAGGTCATGTGAACCGTAAAACATAAATTTATAAATGACTTAGTAAAAACGTCAAACAGAGAACATACATGTTAATTATTTATTTGTGTCATCAAAATACTTATTAATAATACTACTATTATGCTTATATTATTTTAGGGGTATTATATCTGTTATTGAACAATACACATACAGGCAAGCTGAAAAACCTTAGAAAAAGTTAGAGTTCTAGGGTTGATAAAAGAAATTGGAATGGAATAATGACACAGAAACTAAGGGATGGTTTTGAGTTCAATAAGAAAGTTTGTTTTGTATGTGAAAGTCTTAACCGTTTAATTAAGAACTGTAACATTTATGAGAATAAAATGGTTAGAAAATCTGTGTTGAATAATATGTGAAGGGTTACTGGTCAAAGGGAAGTTAGACCAGTATGAAACAATGCTCAGAGGGTGAATCACCAAAGCAAATTGACTCACCCACATCCTAAAAGAAATTTTGTTCCAATAGCAGTTGCAACAAAGTCTGGACTAGTGCTAGTTAATACTGCTAAGCAAAGCTCTCCAAGAGTAGCAGCATCAATTAGTACTGCCAGGCATGTTAATACTGCTGCACTTAAACAAAAAGTGAATGATGCATCACCCACAAAATATTCTTATTTTAAAGCACATTCACCATTGAGAAGGCCTTTTAACCAAAAATCAACAGCTAAAACCAATAATTTTAATAAAAAAAGTTTATACAGCTAAGGTTGATAATGTAACTACTGGTGGGCCAGAAGTAGTAGTTAGTACTGCTGAGGGAAAAAGGGAAAATGTTGTTAAATCCTTAGCATGCTGGATTTGGAGACCAACGGGAAAAGTAATTGACCATATCTCCAAGGACAGTGGATCATACATGCCTAAAAGATTTGACTATGTTGATCCTCAAGGCAGACTCAAGTCAGTGATGGCTTGGGTCCCCAAGAGAAACTAATTCTCTTATTTTGAGTGTAGGGTAATCCACAATATGCTTTACAGGATCAAGAGATTTTTGATAGTTGATGCTCTAGGCATATGACTGGGAACAAGTCCTACCTTACAGATTATCAAGACATTGATGGTGGATTTGTTGCCTTTGCAGGAAGTCCTAAAGGAGGTAAAATTACTGAAAAGGTAGAATTAGGACTGAGAAATTAGACTTTGAAGATGTATACTTTGTAAAGGAACTTAAGTTTAATCTTTTCTCTGTCTCACAAATGTATGACAAGAAAAACGGGGTTTTTTTTTCACTGAGACTTAATGTCTTGTTCTATCTCATGACTTTAAGCTACTTGATGAAAGTCAAGTCTTGCTTAAAGTTCCTAGACAGAACAACATGTACAGTTTTGATCTAAAGAATGTTGTTCCTTCAGGAGGTTTGACTTGTTTATTTGCAAAGGCTACAATAGATGAGTCTAATTTATGGCATAGGAGGCTTGGTCATATAAATTTTAAAACTATGAACAAACTTGTGAGGGAAAACCTTGTTAAAGGCTTACCTTTAAAGATTTTTGAAAATGACCATACTTGTGTTGCTTGTCAAAAGGGAAAGCAACACAAAGCCTTTTGTAAGACCAAGCTTGTAAGCTTTATCTGTCATCCCTTACAAATGTTGCATATGTACTTATTTAGGCCAACATTTGTAAGGAGTATCAATCACAAGACATATTGCCTTGTTGTCACTGATGACTATAGTAGGTTTAGTTAGGTTTTCTTTTTGGCCACTAAGGATGAGACTAGTAGGATCCTTAAAACTTTTATAACTGGCATAGAAAACTAAATAAATCATATGGTTAAAATCATCATATGTGACAATGGAACTGAGTTTAAGAATAATGACATGAATCAATCTATGGGATGAAAGGGATTAAGAGGGAGTTTAGTGTTGCCAAAACTCCACAACAAAATGGAGTTGTTGAAATAAAGAATATGACACTAATAGAGGCAGCTAGGACTATGCTAGTAGATTCATTATTACCTACTACATTTTGGGCAGAAGCAGTTAGTACTGCTTGTTATGTTCAGAATAGGGTTCTAGTGACCAAGCCTCACAACAAGACACCTTATGAACTATTACTTGGTAGACCACCTAGTATAAGCTTTATGATACCTTTTAGGTGTCCTGTGACTATTCTTAATACCTTAGATCCCCTAGGAAAAATTGATGGGAAGGCTGATGAGGGGTTCTTGGTTGGATACTCTATAAATAGCAAGGCCTTTAGGGTATTTAACACTAGAACTAGGAAGGTAGAGGAGAATCTGCACATAAACTTTCTTGAAAATAAACCTAATGTTGCAGGGAGTGGTCCAGAATGGATCTTTGATATTGATTCACTGACAAACTCTATGAATTACGAGCCAGTTACTGCAAGAAATCAAACTAATAAGAATGCAGGTATCAAGGATAATGTTGATGCAGTACCTACTCAATAATATATTCTGCTACCATTACTTTATGATAGTCCACAGAGCTCAAAGGATGCAGTTTCTGATGATGCTGGTAAAAAGACTAATGAAGAACCAGCAAATGAGGGTAAAAGAAATGGTCAAGAGAATGAAGGAGGAGCTTCAAATAACGAGAATGACCAGAATGTGCAAGATTTTAGAGCTGAATTGGATAATTTGCTTGTTCAACAGAAGGAAGGTTATGCTAACAGCACTAACAGAGATAGTATTGTTAGTCCATCTATTAGTACTGTTGGGCAAAAATTTTCTAATGCTAATGATCTTCCTACTGATCCTCTCATACCTGATTTGGAGGATATTGGTATCTTTATTGGTGCATATGATGATGAAGATGTGGGTGCAGAGGTTGACCTTAACAACTTGGAAACCACCATGAATGTCAGTCCTATTCCCACAACCAAAATTCACAAGGATCATCCTAAAGACCAGATCATTGGAGACATAAATCCAGCTACTCAAACAAGAAGGATGACCAAGATTTCTGAAGAACATGCTATGGTCAGTTACATTAAAAAGCAGAGGAGAACAAATCACAAAGATTATCAAAACTGCTTATTTGCATGTTTTCTCTCTCAAAATGAACCTAAAAAGGTGATTCAAGCTTTGACATATCCAAGCTAGATAGAAGCAATGCAAGAGGAGCTTCTGCAATTTAAACTTCAAAAGGTTTAGACTCTGGTGGATCTTCCTAAAGGCAAGAGGGCTATTAGAACTAAGTGGGTGTATAGAAACAAGAAAGATGAGAGAGGAATTGTAGTTAGAAACAAAGCAAGACTGGTTGCACAAGGTTATACCCAAGAAGAAGGCATTGATTATGATGAGGTTTTTGCTCATGTTGCTAGGATTGAAGCAATCAAGTTATTTTTGGCATATGCATCATTTATGGGACTTATTATGTACCAGATGGATGTGAAGAGTGCATTTTTATATGGTACTATTGAAGAGGAGGTGTATGTGTGCCAACCTCATGGTTTTGAAGATCCACAGTTCCCTAATAAGGTTTATAAGGTAGAAAAAGCTTTATATGGTCTACATCAAGCTCCTAGAGCCTGGTATGAGACCTTGTCTACCTACTTATTAGAAAATGGATACAGAAGAGGCACTATAGATAAAACTTTGTTCATCAAGAAGGACAGAGGTGATATCCTGTTAGTACAGGTGTATGTTGATGATATCATCTTTGGGTCTATAAAGAAGTCTTTATGTGTTGAATTTGAGCAGATGATGCATAAGAGATTCCAGATGAGTTCTATAGGGGAGCTCACTTTCTTCTTAGGGTTGCAAGGTCTTGAGGTACACTAGTCTGAGGTAACTGAGTGTCCTTTTTGGTTCTCCTACGTGTTTGAGTCTTTCTTTTTCTTTGATATGTAGTTGGAGATGGGAGTAGTTGCTCAATGTGAGCTTCAGTTTGAGGTTCATGAAAAATTTGGTTGTGAGGTAGAGGGTGTGGGTTGGGGTTCAGGGGGTGTTGCTGAACCTTCACCCTCAGGTGCTTGGTTATGCACCAACAGTATTAACGGTAACAAGCAGTACTAATATTAGCCTGGCAGTATTAATATTAGTCTAACAGTATTAACTTGTTCTCCAATAACTATGCAATAACATGCCTCTATTCATCACAAGCACACTAGAAATAACTAGATAGACATGTGAGAATTCATGAGGATCCATATCTATGCATAGCCCATGAATAAAAGTTAAGAACTGTCAATCAAAACAACATACCAGTTGTAATCCATTCCAACTTCAATCCAAATAGCACTTGTGTATACTCCACTGCACTTAAACACCATTAACCTCCCCTGAGATCATGCAGCTACAGATTAAGCATACAAATGCTTGCCACTAGAAAATTAAATCTACTCACATCAAAAGCTTTAGTGAGCAAATCAGCTACATTATTATCAGTGTGTATCTTGACCATCTCTATCAATCTCTTCTCATAGGAGTCTCTAATGAAATGATGCATAATCTCAATATGCTTTGTTTTAGAATGGTAGACAGGATTCTTGACAACACAAATAGCACTCTGATTGTCAACCATAATCCAACATCTGATTTTGGATCCAAAGCACTTGACTACAGTAGTGAGAAGCAGCAATATATTCAACTTCAAAAGTTGAATTAGCCACCACCGTCTGCTTTTTACATTGCCAAAAGATTAACCTTGAACCAAGAAATTGACAACCTCTTGTTGTGGATTTCCTGTCCAAACTGGCACCTGCATAGTCACTGTGTGAAAAAGCTTTTAATATAAAAGGAGAGTCCTTAGGATACCAAAGGCCCAAATTGGGTCAACCCATTAGGTATCTAAAGATCCTTTTTACTGCATTCAAGTGGGAAACTTTTGGTTGAACTTGAAATCTTGAGCATGCACAAACTAAGAACATAATATCTGGTCTAGAGGATGTAAGGTACATCAATGACCCAATCATTGACCTGTATAAATGGACATCAACATCCTCACCATCTTCATCTTTTGTCAAAGCCTTGTTGGTTTCCATAGGAGTAATGGTTGTCCTTATACTAGAAAAACCAAATTTCTTCAAGTTTCACCAACATACTTGTCTTGACTAATGAAGATTCCATCCTCTTTCTGTTTGACTTTTAAACCCAAGAAGAAAGTGAGCTCTCCCATTGAACTTATCTGGAACCTTTTGTGCATTATTTGCTCAAAATCTGTACACAAAGACTTTTTAGTGGAACCAAAGATGATGTCATCTACATATACTTGTACCAGTAGAAAATCACCCTTGACTCTCTTTATGAACACAGTCTTGTAAATTTGACCTCTAGAGAATCCATTGTCTAGCAGATAGGTAGAAAGAGTCTCATACCAAACTTTAGGAGCTTGATGTAGACCATATAAGGCTTTCTCCACCTTATAAACTTTTTCTAGAAATTATGGATCCATAAAACCTGGAGGTTGGCTTACATATACCTCCTCTTCAATAGTACCATAGAGAAAGGCACTTTTAACATCCATATGATACATAACAAAATTCATGAATGAGGCATATGCCAAAAATAACCTGATTGCTTCAATCCTTGCAATAGGATCAAACACCTAATCATAATCAATGCCTTCTTCTTGTTTGTATCCTTGTGCTACCAGCCTGGCTTTGTTTCTTGACCCCTAAAACTAAAAATTTAAAAATAAACAACCCCTACTCATTCTCTATTTCTATACACCCACTTTGTACCAATAGCCTTTTTGCCATAAGGTTGGTTAACTAGTGTCCAAACCTTCTGGATCTTGAACTGAAGCAGCTCTTCTTGCATTGCTTCAACCCATCTTTCTTCATCAAGGGCTTGAGCTATCTTTATGGGTTCCTACTAAGAGAGGAAACAAGCAAATAAGCAGTTCTGAAAATCTTTTTGATTTATCCTTTTCTGTTTTTGGATGCAGCTTATCATAGCATGTTTTACAGAATTCTTCTTTGACATGCCCCTTGTTTGTACTACTGACTTTGGATCTCTAATTATTTGATCTTTAGGATGAACAGAGTGTACTCTAGTTGTGGGAATAGGACTGAAAAAGTTGAGAGGGTTCCATGCATTGAAATTCATACCTCTGCACCTTAACTTGATCAAACAAAGGAGAATTGTAAGTGTCCAAATCTTCATCATCAAAAGCACTGCCAAAAATGCCTGTATTTTAAACTTCAGCAGTATCCTCCAAATTAAGCATGAGAGGATCATCTAGAAGATCATTGACATTAAAAGGAAAGGATCTACCAAGAGGAACAGATGATGGTCCAGCATCATTAGAAGTTCTTGATGCACCAGCACCATTAACTGGTGTGCGAACAATATTAAAACTGTTAGTGTTGCTAGCTTTAGTATCCTTCCCTTGAAAAAGCTCCTTGTTGCACTGTGCTTCAAACTCTTTTCTAACAACATCTGATTGCTTTGTAGCCTCCTTCTCTTGATCCATCATCTTATCAAGAACATTCTTTAAGGCTTGTTCATTCTCACTTGCTGGTTTTTGTACAAGAATTCCCAACAGAAAAAATCATCAGCGTGGTATCGTTTTCATCTGAGCACTTGTAGCTGAAAGAGATAGAATACCATAATGAGAACATAATATATTATTGAGTAGACACATTCTTTTCTTTTGATTGTCTAGCATCAACACTTTGCTTCAAAGCTGTATTACCATTAGCTTCTTGTGGACCTGCATTTTTGTTAGTTTGATTCCCTGCAGTAACTGGTTGATAATTCATAGAATTTATTAAGGAATCAATGTCAAAAAGCCAGTTAGGTCCTTGTCTTGCAACATTTAGTTTATTTTCAAGAAAGTTTACATGCAGATTCTCTTTACCTTTTCTGGTTTGAGAATTAAATACTTTGATAGCTTTGTTATTTATAGAGTACCCCACTAAAAACCCTTCTTCATCCTTCCCATCAAATTTGCCTAAAGGGTCTACGGTATTTAGGATAGTAACAGGACATCCAAAAGGTCTCATGAAGCTTATGCTTGGTGGTTTGCCAATTAATAAGTCATAGTTTCTTGTTATGAGTCTGTCACTAAAAACACTATTCAGAACATAACAAGCAGTATTAACTACTTTAGCCCAAAAGACAGTAGGTAGAAGTGAGTCTGCTAGCATAGTCCTAGCTGCCTCAATCAGAGTCTTATTCTTTCTCTCAGCAACTCCATTTTGTTATGGAGTTCTGGCAACACTAAATTCCCTTTTTATCCTTGTTTTTGAATTCTGTCCTATTATCACACATGATTACTTTAACCTTATGGTTTAATTAGTTTTCTATTTCTGTTACAAATCTCTTAAGAATCCTACTAGTCTCATCCTTAGAGGCTAAGAAGAAAACCCAGCTAAACCTGCTAAAGTCATCAGTCACTACAAGGCAATATGTCTTATGGTTGATACTCCTAACATATGTTGGACCAAATAAGTCCATATGTAACATATGTAAAGGTTGGCTAATAGAGCTCATAAGTTTAGCCTTATAGGAAGCCTTGTGTTGCTTTCCTTTCTGACAAGCAACACAAGTATGGTCATTGTCAAAAATCTTTGAAGGAAGACCTCTTACATGATTTCCCTTCACAAGTTTTATCATTGTTTTAAAATTCACATGACCAACCACCTCCTATGCCATAATTTTAGTCACATCAATTGGTGGCTTTCAAACAAAACAAATTAAAATCTCTAGAAGAGAGAACAACATTTTTTTAAATCAAAGTTGTACATATTGCTTTGCCTGGGAACTATAAGCAATACTTGACTTTTATCAAGTAGCTTAAAATCATGAGACAAAACAAGACATTCAGTTTCAGTGAAAAGAACATTGTTTTTCTTGTCACACATTAGTGAGACAAAGAAAAGATTAAACTCGTTTCTTTGTAAAAAGATCACATCTTCAAAGTCAAACTATCTGTTTAATCTTCCTTTTCCCTGTTATCTACCACCTCATAATAGCACATCACCAAAAGCAACAAAACCACCATCAAGTTCTTGAAAACAGTAAGGAAGTTCCTTGTTCCCTGTCATATGCCGGAACATCCCCACTGTCAAATATTACTTAGTTTCTTCTAAGCTTGTATGTGGATTTATCCCTGCACAAAAGTGAAGAGAGTCAGTGTCTCTCTTAGGGACCCAAGCCACTACTAACTTGAGTCTTCCTTGTGGATCTATATAATTTACTCTTTTTGAGACATCATGATCTCCACGATCGCTTTAAAGACATTGTTAAATTAGTCCCAATTTTGGTCTCTAAACACAACCTGCTGAGGCTTTAACAGGTATGGACCCCATTACCCCTAACAGTAATAACGCTGTTTCCCACGAGTATTAACACCGCCTATTACTCTGACAGTATTAACTTTTTCATTTGAAATACTGGTGTTTGGTGCTGTTGATTTATGAAAAGGCCTTCTAATAGGTGAATGTGACTTATGAAAAGCATTTGTTCTTAATATTGAAACATTCACTCTATTGTATGGTAGCCATATAACTGTCTGAATGTACATTGATGCTATTGCTCTTAGAGAGCTTTGCTTGGCAGTACTAACTGGTACTCTTCCAGACCTTGTTAAGACTGCAAATGAAACAAATTTATTTTGATGATTTATTCTTTGAGCACTATTCCAAACTAGTCTAATTTCCCTTTGACCAGTATTCTTTCCCATATTTTTCAAAACAGACTTTTTAGCCATTCTCTTGTCATGAAAATCAAGCTTTATTAGATGGCTGTAAAACTGCCCAGACAAAACAAGCTTTCTTTGTAAAATCCAATCCTACCCTAGATTTTTGAGTCATTTTCCCCCATTCCAATCTCTTCTATTTACCTTAGGATTTTTGAGTGATCATCCTAGTTTTTTCAACTTGAGTTTAGGTTTACAGATTCATTCCCAAGCATTAGTAAACTCAATCTTTTAAAGAACTAGGTATATTTTTTTTTTGTCTGTTTGCTTCATTCAATAGATTGAAAAATGTAACAAGATCTAGTTTATCATCAGCACTAAACCAATCTTCAATGATACTCCACTTAGGCCTAACATATTCAACTCTAGGCATTTCTACCCTAGTATTGCTAGTTTGAGAGATACTTGTTTCAACTTGAGACATACTAACACTAGTATTTATTTATTGTATGGCCTGAAAAACAGAATCATCTAATCAAGGGCAAAAATAGTCACTATGGAGGCATGTAAGTTCCCTTTAAAGGAGGAGGAACAACATGATATCCATTATCCTTTTTGAACCTATCATTTGTTTGATTGTCATCTCCATCACTTGAACGACTATCAAAGACACTATTAAACAATTCACTACCACTTGAATCATTTTTATTCAATTGATCTCTTATCAGACCTAGTTTTATCTTTAAGAACTTAAATTGACTAATTAATCAGTTTATTTAAGTTTTTAGAAGATGTTTCAAACTGTTCTAGTTTAGCTTTTAAATCATCTTTTTCTCTTAAAGTTTCATCTAACTAATTTTTAAGTCTAGTGACAGCATTACTTTTGTCTTTTACTTCAAATTCTAATACTGCAATCTTTTCTTCATAGATAGCTTCATTTTTCTGATGAACAACTAATTGTGCCTCTACAGATTCTAGGCCTAACTGATAAGCTATAATTTCTAGATTAGCCTTACTAAGAGTTTGTCTCTGTTAATCAAACTGTTTTTGAAGTTTTTCATATGTTTTTACATAGTTTTTAGAACAAGATTGTACCTCTGTATCAGACCCTGAGGAGTTTGTAGTGTAGGCCATGAGAGCAAATTTAGTTGGTTCATCTTGAGCTATATAACTCCAGTCATATCCCAGTCCATCTTGGACAATCAAAGCATTGTCCTGAACAACTAATGCATCAGAGGTCTCCACTGGTACAATCCTTCTGGTGTTGTCCCTGCTCCTATACCCTGCATCTCCATTCCTGTTCCCTTGATTTCTTGGTGCTCTACATTCCCTTGCAAAATGGCCCCTTCTATGACAGTTAAAGCATTCAACCTTAGTTTTATCAAAACCTACAGGTTCTTTGCCATTGAAGATTAACTTTCGTCTAGTCTTCTTATAAAATCACTTAACCCTCATAGAGAGCATGGCCACCTACCATTTAAGGTCTATTTCTTCCAAATCATCATGATCAATCTGCTCTAGGTCTTTATCATCCAGTTGTGGACTATTTGACTGATTATTAAAGAATGAGAACATAGTTTCATCAGTATAGATATGAATAGGCTTGTCCTCTGAGAATTATGGCCTAGGTATAGAAACACCATTAGTAGTATTAACTTCATTACTGCTACTAGTGTCTTCTACAAAGAGAAAGGCCACATTCTAAGAGTTTGAAGATGATCTAGAGGAACCTTTATATCATCTTGCACACACACTTTTAGGTTCTTGTATAGATCAATCATTATCCAAATCATCTATATACCATCTTTGTTCCTCATAATCAGGCTACATTAGTTTCATGATGAAGGTGAGAGCTCTTAAAAATTCTGATTTGCATCTTCATTAGGATCAGATGCAACCAGAACTTCAAAAGGCTCGATAAGTTTTTGAAACCTATCATATGCTTTATCTAAGCCTTCTATGTCAGATACATAAAAGTTTTCCAATTGTTGACTTCAAAACAGTCCTTCTGCATCTCTGTAGATTCTACCAATGCACCAAATCTAACTCTTGATAGTAAGCCACAGAGACTTGCATTCCTTTAATTCCATAGGAACCTAGTTGATACTCCACAAGGAATAGCCAAAAGCAAAATGCTTTTTAGCTTTCTTTTCTTTTGTTTTTTTGTAATAGGCCTTGAGTAGTCTTTAGAAGTACTATTCGTTTCAATAACCTTTTTCATCAGTTTTTTACTTGTAATAGGACCATCACCCTTCAAGATCACTTGCCACAAACATAATCTGTGTTTAGTGAGATACTGCTTTATCCTCATGCTCCCAAATGTATATTCACCCGTCTTAAGGATATGGAAGTTTACTTTGACACCTAATGTGAGGAGATTCTAACTGGTGCTATTTGTGTTACAGGTTCTTCACCAGACATTGTGTATTATAAGAAGAGATCTAGATCTGATAAAGTTCTTCTTATTCAGAGTTTCTCCACAAGCTCTGATACCACTTGTGAAGTCCTAATGAAACGGATCTTCTTAGCTTGTTCAAGCTTAGTTAACCTGGATAAATCCAAACTAACTATAAGATAAACTTTGATTGTAAATACTACAAGTTATGCGGAATCTAACTTGCAATACTAAGAGACATGAATACTAAACTTGAATATATTGATTGCAAATATTCTGCTAAGGTTACAAAATAACTAACCATTAGATATTGTTTTTTTCCTATGAGATTGATATCTCTAACTAATCGGCTGAAGGGTTCCGTTTTATACACTAAGGAAACCGATAATAGGCTTACAAAAAACGCGTTATAATGATCATGCATATCATTCCTAATATTTTCTCATGCAATATCTATAAGCCGTACAACTTCCTTATACTAAACAGTACTAAAAACTAACTAACAGTACTAACTGTACGGGCAGTAACTAACATTATGACTGGCATAGTAAACTATTACATCTAAGCAAAGTACAATTGACATTAATTATTTTCTTTAAAGCTTCAACACAGCAGTTACAACCTTGAACGCAGCATAGTAATAGAAGTACAAGAAGTAGTAACACAAAATTCCCAACAATGTGTCTAAAGATTGATCCTTTAGGTCCTTTGTTTAACGTGTTCTGAATTAGTAGTAAACACTATGACAACATTAGAATAACATCCGAAGAAGAACGCTTCAGAATCGTTTTTCCCTGGAATTGGTATACCAAAAAACGGATCATTATTCAAGTGTGCAATATCTAAGTTCTTGATTATCATCTTCAGCATCGTTAGAAATGACATGAGTTAGTTTTAGGTGTTGTTTGAGAGTTACTAGTGAATGGTGCATCTTGATCTACTAGTTGTTGGGAAAGTGAAACCGATTGATGCAGCGGGTACTAGGAGCAACTACTTCCAGCAATTTGGAGCACATGACTTCAGGGGAATGTGATCAAACACAAGTTTGAGGAGTGCGTAATTATCAAATAACGGTTGAAACAAAAGAATCCCAATTAGTTCTTAAAAGGCGGTACAAATTGGTTTTAGAAGGAGAGATGGTTGGCACAATCCTTGAACTAATTGTTGCAGGAGTCATTTCATGAAGTGCGGGTCCTGAACTGCTATGTTTAGAAGCCATCATAGTCAGCTCATCAAAATCTACATGAATTGTCTCAATGATTCGTTTGGTATGTCTGTAGTAAATTAGAAATTGCATTTCTTTGTGGGTTGCATTAGCCTAATGAAAATACCCATATCAGCTTTAGTTTTATCAAACTTGCCCAAGTTCTCGCTATCGTTTGTCGGATAACAAAGTGCACCAAATACATGGAAGAATGATAAGTCAGGAAGTTTGTCATGTAAAAGCTCATATGGTGTTTTGCCGTGACGAAGAATGTAATGACAGAACAATTGTGGGTAAAACCTTGCGGTAAGCACTTTCTTTTGCCCATAAGAAGTACACAGCTTTTGCATAAATCAAACATTGTGCGGGCAGCTTCAATTAGCATACGATTTTACGTCTTTCAAACGACACCAATTTTGCTGTGGAAGCGAGCGAACATATTTTTTCATTGAGAGACGCCAACCTCTCATATTTATCCACGCAAAGTTTGATAACAAATTAGTTCCATTATTGTTCTAACAAGATTCTATCGGACAGGAACTTTAAGCCGCACTGGATCGATCTTAATAAACTTGATTAATGAAATCTAGAGCTTCATCTTTTGACCTTAAGCACTTAACCCATGTAAATTGAGAGTAATCATCAACAATGACGAGGATGTACTTCTTTTCATTAACACTTGCGACACGCATTGGTCCACAAAGATCCATGTGCAAAAGATAGAGTTTTTCTTGGTTTAGTGGGGGAAAGGGGGACTTCAGATATTAGGTTTTGGTGGGGTTTTTTCCTTGCTTTTTCCCATTGCACATGCAGAATCATAGATTGGTCCTTTTCAAACTTTTGCTTAGGAATACCTCGAACAAACTTGTCTAGCTATATGTTGATTACACCAAAGTTCATAATGAGACGACGATGGTGCCATAGCCATACGTAGTCTTGAGCTTGACAAGAGACATATAAGAGAGGATGACATCATATCTCTAAGAGACAGAGTATACAGATTGTTGCCTCGAGATACAGTAAATAGATCAACACCTTCTAGATTATGAATGAAGCAGGTGTGTTGACGAAAAGCAACTTCAAGGTTCGAATCATAGAATTGCCCAACGGAGAATAAGTTGTGTCCAAGTCCTTCTACGTAGTAAACCCTTGATATCGTAACATTCCCAATCTGATAATCACCATATCCCAATATCTTTGCCACGTGATCATTTCTGAATTTGACTGTATCCAAAAATTTATTGACGAAATTGGTGAGCTGAGAGCGATCTCTGGTCATATGCTTGGAGCAGCCGGAGTCCAAATACCAGAGAACAATTTAGACGACTTGCATTCATCGAGAGAGGAAGATGGAACATCGGAAACTATGGATCCCCAAGATTGAATAGGTTCCTTTTGTTAGCAAATACAAATTTAAGAACCTTAGATTTGCTAACGGGAACATTAGTTTTAGATTTCCTAGGTTTCCGTGAGTAAACCAATGTTACGACAGGTTTAGGTATTTCATTATCTAGAATAGTTGGTTTCCTAAGGGGCACTTCAGTAGTTGTGGTAATCCTAGTTAAAGGGCACACATTTCCTACTATAGTGATGGTCCGACCAATAGGTCTCCAGATATATCCAATATTTATAAACACCTTTCCTGTTGGTTTCCAAACTTTTCTCTTTGAACTTTTCTTAATAGATTTAGATTTTACACGAGCATTCACATTATTGATAAATTCAAGAACACATAAATCATGATTATCAGAAAGCATGCAACCATTACACTTAACACATTTAAGTTCAGAATTCGCATTAAGCTTGGAATGCTGCACATTAGCAGTTCCTTTAGGTGGCAACACAACACAGTCCTTTATTTTTCAAACGTAGATTTAACTTTCCTAGGGTGGCTTCTAGCTTTATTTTTCAGAGTACTACTGATGTTTACTTTGAATCTTATATTACTTTTATTACCTGAAGGCTGTGATACCGCTACACAAGTAGAACGGTTTTAACACCTATTAGAAGACAACAAAGGATTGTTAGAAACTTGTTGATGTAGAGGCTGTTTTTTGTGATTGTGTTTCCTGAGGATTGACGGGCTCAGTGAATCTAACTCTTTTGTCCTTGTTCTTTGGGGTCACAGCCACTAATTTTTCACCAGAATTGTTGATACTAGGGCATGTTTTACTGATGTTTGTAAGCAACTCCTGAATGAGTTTAGTATACCTACAGGCATATTCTAAGGAATGATCTAGAGGATAATTTCATAACATGATTCAACTAGAACCTCTAAGAACTGCAGCTTTCTTTCCTGAGTGTTGCATAATATAGGTAATTAGCTGTCCTTTTATTCCACAAAATTTAATAGGGGGGGGGGTTTATTGTTCCTATCAATCATAAGCATCACTGGAATCAATAGTGTGGTTTTGTACATCATTATCAACTAGAAGCCTTTCACTTAAAGTTTCCTTAAGTCCATCCTTGAGAGTGTAATTAGTGAAAAACTTTTTCCTAAAGACAGCATTTAAATTAGAAATTTCCACAGAATTAGATTGACTTGATAATTAAATCATCACATTGTTCTTTTGATCAAATACGTGCTGGTTTAATCGAGTCATAAAGTTGCTTATAGGTCTGTTTCAAATGCTCATTCTCAGCTATAAGCTTTGACACCCTATGATCCAATTCAATATTTATTGTTTCAATCGTCCTCCCTATGTCCTTTTTTATTCTTATCCTCATTATTTTCCACTTAGAGATTTAATTCTCATCTCTTTCAACTTCTTTTATGACGCGTGGTCTTCTCTTGGGACTGACAATTCATTTAATTAAAACAATTGATCAAAACTTGGAGTACTGTAATTGAAACAGAATTGTCCCTTTGAAAAATTTCTTGATTAAGTTGAGTATCAACTTCTAAAGAGATGCAATGTTTTTCAAGAGTGGTAAAACTTTTGAACAGTTTATCGTAAATCTCCTTTTCAACGAAATCCTTATTTTTGAGAAGCTCGATCTCAAGTTTTAGACACTTTTCACATTCATGCACATTCACAGAGACATTATCCACAGAAGAATTCATAATATTTCACATTTTCCTTTGTTAATGAATTGTTCCAAGAGTCGTTCATTTTCGTTTAAAACTTTATTCATTTTAACTTCAAATGTTTTTGACTCTAAACGATGTTGTTCCACAGCCTGTTCCATTTAATGAAAGACATTTTGGACTTTAGAAAGTTCATCAATCAAATATTGATTAGAATGTTATTAAAAATAAGTCATTCAGAGCTTTACAAATGGAATTTATTCATCCTAAAACAAGCTTTTTATGTTAGAAAACCCCCCACAGACCCCTCATGATGTATGTGTGCCGTAGTTCTTTTCTTTGACAAGGGCCAGTCAAACCAGCAAGATGGTGTTATAAGTTTCTTCAAACTAAGTATATAAACCATGATGACTTTAGGAATTTCTTTGGAACCTACAACTTTGGTGGTCTAACTAGAAAGAAGAGGATCTTTAGAATTCATAGAATTCTGAGACCAAAAGGCTTATTCAGCAGATAATTCACTTTGTGGAACAAATCGTGTTTCAAAATCTTGAGAAAGTTGGTTAAGAACAGCATAATCGACTGGTGTAGTATTGACTTTATTTTCTAACATCAAAGGATCCTTTTGTTTTAAAAGAATTTTTGAAAGACTCTCTTCAACAAGCATTAGGGTCTTTTCGGAGTTAGGAATCACAATAGCACTCGTTTTCTTAATGACATTACCATCATAAAGCTTTGGTTCCAACTACTGAGCTTTCTTATTCTCAATAGAAAGGATTTGAAGAACCAAAGAGAATTGTTAGTGGGTTTGATCATGAGTAAACTGAGGTTTTCGTCAACATGTTGAACAGTATGTGCAGATTGATCACTTTTAAAACAATAGTTATCGATCAGTTTGAAAGACTTCTATTTTCTAACGCAATCTCTCTAATCGATGTTCTAGATTCTCTTTCTTAAAATCATTTTTGAGAAGAGTAACGTTTTGCATTAAAGATTTCCTTTTCTTTTCAATGTTTCATAAAGAGTTTGTTTAAGAACGATCAATCTCGACAGACTGTGGCACTTGAATCTTAAACGTTATTAAATCAACATTTTGCCCTTCTTTCAAAATTTTAACTTGTTCCTTATATCTTTCAAGCTCAGCAGTTAAAGTATCAATGACACTTTTATTGTCTAGATTTATCTTGGTTCAGTTAATCACTTAGGTTTTCAGTTGTTCAATCACAGATAATATCAGTGCATCTTGTTGTGCAGATGAATTAGAATTCTGAACAGCTGTTTATTGTGATTCTTTCACATACTGAGAATAAGGAATGATATTGCTATCACTGGTTATTTCAGTCTCTGAATTATTCACAACAGTTAACTGTTCAGAAGACGACATTGCCTGCACAACTTGATTCATCAAGTTGTTATCCACATTATCATTATTGTTTACCTCAGCGAGAGCATCTGAACAATAATGAGATAAATTCGCCATGAGAGCAACTTTGGCAGTGTTGAGTTCATCACAATCAAAGTCATATGCATCTAAATTATCAGCTTGATAAGTAGCATTGTGAGTAATGATAGTCTGTGTGGCTTGACCTTTTGCAATTCCTGGATCTGCCAAAAATGCTAGTTCCTCCTCATGTAGAATTTGACTATTTGCTTGAGCTTGTACCAGCAACACTTTATCCTTAAACCAAGAATCATCTCGTTTCCTCTTGGGTTTGGTGCATTGTTTTAGACATGTGTCCTTCCCCTTTGCAGTTGTAACAAATAACAGTCC
>BQNB010094818.1:0-26024 GCA_026074375.1 Tanacetum coccineum
ATAACTGGCCGATTAACACCCCTTTTTATTTTTTTTATTTTTTATTATTATTATTAATTACATATTAATCCCCTTATTTTCTTATTTTTATAAAAACCCTTTATTAATTATTAAACCTTATTAATCTATTAAACCTTTTAAATAAAAACTAGTTTTAAACTTACTAATTATAAATTTTATTTTAAAATTTTACTTTCTTAAATTAGAAATACTAAAGCTTAATTAATTTAAATACTAGACTTAAATCAATACTATGAATATATTATAAACTCTTACGCTCATATATCAATCATTAACCAAATAATACGATAACTCATAAATGTCATGCAATCATTTCCACTGTCACAAAAATGTGAACGGAATGAAATAGCTACCATAACCATAACTCAATCACTAACAGATGAACACGCATCACGGATTGATATCAATTACTTATATAAGATCACATAAGCACATAATTAACACATAATAATACTTTAGTCAACTCTAACAGTTTGACTAACCTGCTCAAGTCACGGTTGTCACAATTAGGATGGTTCCTACTTTTGGGTTGGAACAAACTATGAACGATAAGAATTACTGTTGTGTTTTATGTTATCGTTTAGGTATCCCTTAGTTTCTATTTCGAAGCCTTATTCAGCTTGCTCAAGGGTTTTTGCTGGGGATATTTATGGAGACCATGCTTTATCGTGTGCTGGTATTATTGGTATTAAGCATCGTTATAATGTTGTGCGTGTTGCCCTTTTCGACATCTGTTATCGTTCGGGGATTTCAGCTGGTAAAGAAGTTGATATCGGGTTGGATGGGGGGGGGGTGACAAACCATTACGTCCAGCAAATATGTTACTTTACTCGTGAGATGGAGGGCTTGATGTGTGTGTGGATATGACTGGATCTCCACCTTTAACGCAAACCGGGATGGTAGATTTCGTGCCCGGTCGTGTGGTGATTTATGCTACACAACATAAACGTGTTAAGTATATGGCTCAGTGTGTGACTATTAGATATGAGTTTCTCCCTTTTTCTTTCTCTTCCATGGGAGAATTAGAGGAGGATGCGGTTACCTTACTAAAACGAATCCGAAAGTTCTCTCCATGGCTAAGGACATTAAGGCACGTGCTGCTATTTATATATTTAATATGATCAACTTCACTATTACTAAAGGAGTGGGGGCTCCCCTCTAATTTATTGTAAATCTCTCGCGTTTCTTAATAAACTAATTATTATTATTATTATTATAATAAAAAGTTAAATTTGATAAAAAAAAAGTAAACAATACTATCTTCGTCCCAAAATTATTGTCCCCTATTGACTTTTTAAGTCTATTTCTTCCAACTTTCACCTTAAATATTTTTATTTATGCTATATAATACGTGATGAAAATCATAACTATGAAAATAAATTTAAAAACGAATATGTTCGTATATTTTACATCAAGTATTGTATAAAACAAATAAATATATTTAAGGTCAAAGTCGGAAGAAAAAGACTTAAAAAGTCAATATGGGACAATAATTTTAAGGCGGAGGGAGTAATTAATATTATAATAATAAAATATTTAATAAAAATAACAACAACAATAATAATTATTATAATAAATATATTAATAATAAGAATAAAAAATAAAAAAATATTTAATAATAATAATAATAATAATAATAATAATAAAGTGATGTATATTAATAATAAATAATAATAATAATAATAATGATAATAATAATAATAATAACAATAATAATAATAATAATAATAATAATAATTTGCATTATATATTTCATACGTGTTACTCAAACGGCTAAATTTATTTTTTTCCTATGTACTCCACAAATGGTTTTATGAAAGTATCAAATGGAGGACCATACTTCTTATTGGCTTAGGGTGGTTTTGATCTCCGGGTTGGAACAAACTATGAACAACATGACTTACCAGTGTGTGTTATGCTATCGGTTGGGTGTTCTCTTATTCTGCGTTCTGAAGTCGTGCTCAGCTTGCTCTAGGGTCTTTGCAAGGGATATCTATGGAGACCATAATGTATCGTGTGCTAGTATTATTGGTGTCAAACATCGAAATAACATTGTGTTCTGGTCCAGGATTTTAGCTGGTAAAGAAGTTGATATTGGGCTTCGTGAAGGGCGGGACAAACCCTTACGTCCAACTGATATGTTGCTCTACTCGTAGGACAAGAGGCTTGATTATGTGTGGATCTGACAAGTTCATTGCCCTTGATGAAAACTGGAATGATTGAAGCTGTACAACGTAAACACGTCAAGTACGAGGCTAAGTGTACGGATATTGGATATGGTTTCTCCCCTTCTCATTCTCTTCTTTTGGAGAACTTGAGAAGGATGCATTGATCTTACTCAAGTGGATCCGAAAGTTCTCCGTGACTCAAGATACTAGGGCACGTACTGGGGAATGTACTGCTATTCATATTTTTAGTAAGACCAACTTTGCTATAGCTAAAGGAGAGGGAGCCCAGATATTATTTCAACTTCTCACTAATTTCTTTTAATGCCATAAATTTTTAATTAAAGTGTTGTTTATGATAATAATAATATATTTATTATTAATAATTATATAAGAAAATAATAATTATATAATAATAATAATAATAATAATAATAATAATAATAATAAATATTGATACTTCAAAGGAATTTTTTTTGAATTACAACGTAATTCAAACTTCTCATCTAACTTTCTAGGTAATCTGAGTTCCTTCACTTAATGTAATTGGAGTGACTAAATTACAATTACAACAAAAACCAAACAACATATGTAATATAATCTGAATTTCAATTGCCCATAATCTACAAACCAAACAACCTACATAATATAATCAGATTACAATTACAATCAATTACAACGAACTAAACGCCCCCTAAATTAAGTAGTTCACCATAACCACCGATTAAGGTGTGACATAGTTATTAGGTATATATAGTTATTAATAAGAAGTTGTGCACCCTAAATAAATACGGCTTTACACAACATTTATGTTTCTTGCATTTATATTTAATTGTCTTTATGAGAATATCTTACTTTTTCTTTAGAGACCGATTATCCCCCACACTTTCCCATACTCTATTACAATGGTTAAATATACTACATAAAAAGTTGTAAAGCTTGCTTCGCAAAACCCACATCATGAACCTAAATGCACCATACGCTCATAACCAAGCATGTACAAACTATCTATCATTTAATGAATTAGAACTCGGTGATCCATAGTGTGAAACTTTATAGCAGCATTTGTGTGTGCATTCTTAACAGAAGTCTACAAAATGTCAATCTTTTATATTTTTATTCCGGTTTCAATGATTGTTAATTTTCTTGGATTGTGTTAGAAGTTTTTAAGCTCAACAGGTACATATAAGTTTATGTTTGTGTGATCTCTTTGAAATATCCCCTTAAGCAAATAATGAAGACATTAGACATGTGTAACTCACTATATGCCTTCACAATCCACATAATTACAAATTCAACTTTCAACAATTTATATTTAAGAAAGAGTTCTTAAAAATGACAAGAATTAGGGGCAGTTTGGTTGGAAGGTTTAGGATAAAAGATTGGGACTTAGACTCATAAATAACATTTGGTTTGTATGTGTTACTTTTCCATATGGTATTAACTCCATAAAATCTTCCATTTGAAAAACCCAAGAACATGGGCTCCTTTTGATTGAATTTGAGCATAAAAGAGTTTCTTATAATAATTTAAAATCTTGTATTCATTTGACAGCCACATATTTGTTTTATTACTTAATTAGTATAATATTAAAATAATCTAAAACATTTTGTTTTATCCCAACCCTAATATAAAACAAACAACTTTTACAGTTTCTCTTTCTTACATCAAATTCAAATTCAAATCCAAATCATAACCTAAATCCAAATCTAAATCCAAATCCAAATCCAAATCTTAATCCTAAACCCATCTACAAACCAAACAGCCCTTATTAACTTTATTAAAAGGCAGCAACTTAGGTTTAAAAACGCATTTAATGCGACCCGGCCCGAACACTTAAAACCCGAGAGTCCTTGGTATATATTAACACCCGGTACTGCTTTAATTAAAATATTCATTCACCCTCTCCACTTATCCAGTCTCATGAACAAAACCCCTCATAAACCATGGACACATGTAATCCATGTGTTTATCAAATGCATACCAGAACCTTTTGATTCATCAAATCTACCACAACCCTCCCATTCTCTCATTCCATCAATGAAACAAAACACAGAAAAAACATCACCTACACATGCAACAAGATCAAAAATGAGGAATTTAATGTCCAAAATCAGTTGCTATGGCGATTCGAAGAAGGGCTATACAAGAACAGCGGCTACTGATAATTAGGGTGACCATTACTTTTTAATTTTACCTTTTATTTTAATAGGTGTTTCAGATTTATATAAATAAATTAGGGGTTTTTGTTAATTTAAGTGTATTTGTCTGATGGATGAATTCTAATTGATTTGCATTAAACAAATTTAGTATTAACCACCTTAGTTTAAAGCATTTATTTATGCTACAAGTTTTCAGGTGATTATTGCAGGAAGGATGATTGGCGGTCTCTTATTAGTTAGCTAATTTTATCAAGCGTAAATAAATTCTCAGTTTGGTAATTGAATTCTTAGTTATGGGTGTTCTTATATTTTCAAGTTTTTTTCAGTCAGGAGTTTACTTGAAAAATATGTCAAGAACTGGCCGTAACTTTTGCCAAAAGTTAATGAAGAGGTAACCTTTATAACCGAGGGATTTTGAATAATTTTTTCTTTTGATATCTGACCAAGTAAAAAGATTAAATTTGGATTTGTTCGAGGGTTATTGCTTAGGAGGTTACTGATGCAACATATCTCTTTATCATTCGTTTACGCTTAATTTAACCGGGTTAAAAATTTCTCATTTTTTGTTTATATGATTGGTTAGTTGTTTTTAGGTGATTGAATTATTGAAAATTATGATTATTGTCTTAATTAAGTCGAGGTTATCCGCATCTTGGAGGGGCAAATTAGATTTGTATCCATGGCGGGTTCACCGTTCTCTTTCGTTGTGGATTCGTGGCTGAGGATTCATACAAGCTGTTTTGGTTGGTAGCGTTATTGTAATCCGTGTGTTGGCGTAGCAAGTTATTGGATTTGCAGCCGCGCCGGGTTGATCCTTCTTTTTGCCTGCGAGTTATTAATTATACTTTTTTCATGTATATAAATAAGGAACACCCCATCTGCTCTATCCGTTTGTGGAGTGGTGAATTCAGTCATTACGATTGCTCGATGTCGCCGATCTCTTCGTTGCCATCATTCATGGTGCATGTCGATGTTGATCGATGTGTGACGATCAACAGTTTGGGTGGGTGATTCAAGTGAACAAAGAGAATGCAAATGTTTGTTTTCTAAGAAACTCATTGTTAGATTTTTTAACAATTGAATCTGGGTTAGGCGTCACTATGTCGCTTGGTTTTAAAGAGGTTGCAATATATCACTATGTCGTATGTGTGGTACTATGTGTTTGGTGGGTGCTTTTGGCTTATTTTAGTACCGATCGATAAATATCGACATGGGCCGCCCTCTAAAATGATAAGATAATGATTCTACGAGGATATGATGATAATATTTGAGCGTCCCTAAGCGGGTTCGATTAAAATTTAGGTTACGTGCATCTTGGCGGGGCAAACTTGCTATGTTTGCAGCCATGGCGGCCGTATCCTCATATCTAATTACTTACTTATCTGAGCCTCAAAATAATAAAATGATTACTTTCTCCATTCTTTTTGAGCGAAAATACAACTAGAATCTTATAAGTCTTTAAGCATGAATGTTGTTTTGGCAGGGCGGGGTGGAACTCAAGGTATTGGTTTCTTACAACTTTTCCTGATTACAGTTTCAAACAACTGTTCATAATTCTTATTTTCTTCCTTTTGGTCAGGAACCTATGAAAAGTATTTAATGAGTCAAGGTTATCCGCTCTTGGCGTGGCAAGTTATTGGATTTGCAACGAGCCTCACACTACTGCTGCAGTTTGGTTAGACAGACATGACATGGTAACTTCTTCAAACAATAAAAAGAGCCAAATCGATGATCCTTCATTGGAACTCATGCGTCGTTTTAGCATGCTTCTTCGTCCGTTGGCATTCATGTATACATATACAGTGGTCTTAGAGGAGGTAAAATTGACCAGTTCTAAGAGTACCCTTTCTCATCAAATTTTCATTAGTTAATGATTACGTATAAATACAGATGGTTTGTGAAGTGGAAATCTAATGACGTGCTATTATATGTGCATGTATTGCAGATGTGTTGCTGGATGATTTTCTTTTAGCAGAGAATTTTCCTAATTCTGATTCTCCTATGCTAACACCGAAAAGCAACTCAGTTGTGACGAGTCTTAGGTCAAATAACTTGAGCTCATTTAATCTTGTGTCTCTAGATAGTAAACATCGGAGTCCTTCATCTGGTGGCTTAAGGTCAGGCCTTTGTTTTTTTATGTCTCTATGAGCTACTATACATAAGATTAAGTGTGTGTTTAGATAGCCGCGATTAAGGGGAAAATAACTGATTTCATACTAGGTTCAAATAGAACTGATTATATAATAATTAGAAATTGTTAAACACTCAACATTATTACTAGATTACCACAATTCCAAACATCATAAGCATATTCAAACAACTATTTTAAACACCTTTTCTATATATTTTTTATACTTAATATCACATAATGAAAATTAAAATGCACATCCAAACACTCCCTTAGTATAAGTTAGATGGTGAAAACTAAACTTTTTGAAAAGGTACGTTATACCAAGGGAAATTATGAATCATATCTTTAATCCAAATGAGTTTATCTTATAGATATTGTATTGATAATTTGATATTGATGCTTCCTTAATTTAAAAAAAATCAAAGCTTGACTTGAAATTTTGAGATTTACAAAATTTCAAGAGGAAATTTCACAGGAAATATGTAAATTATGTATAGTGCTCTATAATAGTAGTGTATTGATTTTTGTGAATGGATTTTGCTAATCACATTACTATTGCTTGCTACAAAATTTCAGGAGGAAATTTCACAGGAAATATGTAAATTATGTATAGTGCTCTATAATAGTAGTGTATTGATTTTTGTGAATTGCTTTTGCTAATCACATTACTATTGCTTGCTTAATCTCAAAAATTCAAAATTTGAGTTTATTGAAATTTCTAAAGTTACTTTTAACATGGAGTCCATAAATTCTTTAGGCACCAAATGTTTTTTTACAGCATTAAGGATGACTAGCCGTTATAGTCTTGAACCGGTGCTATTATTAGAACTATAAGGTATGTGATAGAATATGGTAACTTATGTATTATTGATAAATGTTATCAGATCTGTGTTTCTTTGGATGCTTTAACTTCATCTGAAATGTGTTGTTTTGTGTAACACCCCCATTTTTCTATATCTCATCGGAAGGGTCATTTGGGGTGCTACGTCTTAATACAATAACTCAAGCATAGAAAACGATTCGAAAAGAGACGTTTTTAAATATAACCATTCGAAATAAAAGTTTCACAACATAGGTCCCAAATATTTTCATAATCAATACATCATTTTCAAATATTTCCTTCGAATGATTTTCTTTAAATGGGCCTTCAAAATATTTATTTCATTATCTTCGCCGAAATCTTCATCACCGAATTACCTTCAATGACCTGAGATAAAACATGCTAAAAAGTCAACAATAATGTTGAGTGAATCCATAGAGTTTATATATATATATATATATATATATATATATATATATATATATATATTAAATTCTGAACACAAGTATCATTTCTCAAAATCATCAAGACATAACGATGTGGATCAGACAAAGTTATAGGGGGATTATTATAAGCTTCATGACATTGAACGTTATCATATAATAAAAATGCCCACCTCTACACCACTCGCTCTATGAGATGCATATTATTCTCTATACAAGGCATCCGTTGTGGCTATTTTCCCGACATCGAGACATAGCCAGTTTCGTCACGGATTGGATGGTGGGCAAACCTCCAAATAGTACTATTTCATGTATAAAGCGTCTTCCTTAACCCGGTATGTTAAAACAATTCAATGATTTCAACGGGTCTTTATCTAACGAGTTAGAGCAACTGTTATAATAATCAAGGCTTCTAGCATTTACATTCGGGTCCCTTGTGTTCTATTTTTTTTTTTAAAACAAGCATGTTATCCCCTCGCGGGTTTATTATAAACTATTTAAAGGTATTAAAATGCGAGGTATGAACTCACTAGTGATGTACGGAAGAGAGTTTGTGATATGAATAAGAACTTCGGGAGTAGGCGAGTCGATCAACCAAGACCTATACAATTAGTAATGGGTCTTAGGTTTCTAGTCGGTAATAATTAACGAGAACTCATAAATAAAGTAAATATATATGTATACATGCAGTTAACATGATGATCAAGTTTATATTGATTGTATGTATTTTGTAAACTTTGGTTTTACCATGTTTTTTTAATTTGCCACTTTTAGCCATTTCAACTAGTATTGTCCATATTAGCCCAAAAGCCCATTAAGCCCATTAACCAAGTCCATTAAGCTCTTTTATGGATATTATCATTTTAAGACCAGGTCTTAGTCCATTTATAGTGTCCAAGTGAGTTGGGCCTAATGCTAAGTCCATATAGTCCATTTTGTTTCATTGGGCCTAGTGGTCCAATAAGCCTTACGGGTCCATTTTAGCTAGTATACAACTTTTATTATAAGTTTTCGGGTTCTCGGGGTCGGGATACTTTTATTATCAGTTTATTAGCCTTTTAAAACTCCCAAGAAGTGGGTCCTACCACCTCGGGTTTTAGTCATAAAACCATTTTACATAATATAGAGTTCGGGTTTTTAGGAAAATTTGTATACTTTTGTGTTACGAAAATAGTTGTAATTTATAAACCATAAATAGTATAATTTATATATTTATATGCTTGGCTTCATATTTAAGTCCACTTTACAGATGTAAACCCCTTTTAGTTCATCTTTTAGTCATAAATATACTTATGGTTACTTTTATACATAAAGGTCATGTTACAATTTCGGACTGAAATTTCACTTTTACCCTTTTTAACGCCATTTACAAACCGTAAAGAATTGGTTGACCATCTAACTGATTTAGAATCTACATGACTTTAGCTACAACCCAAAATTTTCACGGTTTAGGTGGTTCAGTTCGTAAATATAACATTTTACACAATCTGTACAGCAAGGTCCAGAATTGACTAGTTTTAGTCTTTTGGTCATAACTCATTCATTATTTACTCTCTTGGAATCATCTAATTTGCCAAATGTTCATAAGAGATTTATCTATGACCTCATGATATCAAATCCAACCTCAAACCTACTGAGTTTTATAAAACTTACTGTTCATTACAGCCTATGAATTTTATACTTTTCTCACTAGTTTTAATGGTCATTCTTGTTAGATCTAACCTAGATCTATGCATGCATTAACACTTTTATTCCTTGATCATCATACATCATACATATACATATACATTTGGAAATCAAAATAAAACATAACAAGACTCATTAAATTTTTACCACAAGAAAAGTGTAGACAATGATCAAATGATCAAAATAAGAACAAGCTTGATGAAGGCTTCAACTCCAAGCTTAATCTTCACCCAAAAATACTTTTGACCAACATTTTATTTACCCAAAACTCTTATAAAAACCTTCTTATAACTTCAGCCCCACTTGTACAAAAACCTTCTTGAAAAACCTCTTTTATCACCTCAAAAATATAGGGATTACACTAGGTAGTCATATTCACTAGTGTTCTTGTTGTTTGATCTTCAAAAAAAATTATAATTTGGTGTTTATGTTGGTGTTGGTGGCGTCTAAGGGTGCTAGGGAGAGAGCAAAATTCAGATTTTGAGTGTAAAATATGAGTTGTGTGTGTGTGTTTGATGGTCAAAGTGAGCTTATATAAGCTTAGACCAAAAATGCCAAGTGTTTAATTGGTATGGCAAGAATCAACACCAAGGGGACACCTAGTCCCTTGGTTGATCCGCCCCTATGGGGTGATAGATAAGTGGGATGAGTAGTTTGCTACTTGTCCCATTATTTGTAAATACGGGTATTATCAAAGTCCGATATTTAAAAAGGTACGCTACGTAAAGGTTTTACGTAAAATACGAAAAATACGCGTAACACGAAAAATAAAAACGAATGTAATAAAATTGTTTCTATGGCATTTTGAAAATATAAGCGTCGATGCTTAACGTAGAATTCGTCGGTTAAACGTAAATTACAAATATAAGCCCTAGTTCTCCCGGTTAGTCGTGAGTTCATATCTCAACATAAAAATGAAAAATATAATTAATACTCGAGAATAAAATAACGACCTAAAATTGACGGATTGTCACAGCATTTCCCCCTAAAAAGGATCTTCGTCCCTGAAGATCAATTCATCTTGTTGCCCGCTTTCTTGTTAAAATCAAAGAGGTGAGGGTATTTCTTCCACATTTGATCCTCCCTTTCCCAAGTATATTCTGGTCCACGACTCGAATTCCATCGAACTTTGACTATAGGGATCCGACTTTGCTTAAGTTGCTTTACTTCCCTATCCATGATTAACACATTTCCCCCTAAAAAAGATATTCGTCCCTGAAGATCAATTCCATCTGTTCCCGCCTGCTTTTTAAAACAAAGAGATAGGGTATTTCTTCCCCATTGATCCTCCCCTTCCCAAGTATCTATTCCAGTTCCCACTACTCGAATTCATGAACTTTTGCTATAGGGATCCCGATTTGCTTAAGTTCTTTACTTTCCTATCCATATGGTTTCGATAGGTTCTTCGATGAATGCAACTTCTTGTCCGATCCTTACTTCATCAATACGAATAATCAGATCATATCCGATAAAACATTTCTTCAAGTTCGAAATATGGAATTATTGCCACAGGCCCACTCTTATATGCCACTAGACAGCACCCTTGGATAAACATCTTGAATGGTCCCAATAAAACGGGGACTAATTTCCCAACGTTTTCCAAATCCAACACACCTTTCCACAGGATACTTGCTCCTAGCATAACTTTGTCACCCAACTTCAAACCTAAAGAGTTTAACTCTCACATCCGCATAACTTTTCTGTCTACTAACGAGAACCAACCAATATCCGGTTCTTGATTTGCACAATCATCTTTTTTACTCTATCGTTTTCCCCCAGAATCATTTTTTGGTCCTCGTGTTTTGGCAACTCCAACCTTACCAACATTACAGGTGAATCTAAAGCATTTCCCTTCCGTATAGACTTCGAACGGTGCATACGTTAATACTAGCTGGATAACATAATTATGTATGAGGAATTCAGCCAAATGGTAATGCTTATCCCACCACATAGCAACTACCGAAAGTCAATCACGCAAGCACGCAACATGTCTTCCATTGTTTGTATCGTTCTTTCACTCTGACCATCATTCAGGATGGTAAGGTATGCTCATAAACGAAATTCGTCCCCAATGACTTTTGAAGAGATCTCCAAAACCAGTTGATACGAAACGACCGGTCCTCAGTCCGAAATAATCGCCACAAAAGGCAAAACCCCGTAAACCTACAAACAATCTCCATCAAATACAATCGAGTAAGCTTCTCATTTTTATACTTCACATCTCGAAAAAAAAAAAAAAAAAGATAAAAAAAGAATAAAGTGAGCAGATTTAGTCAATCATTCAACAATAACCCAAATTGAAACATATCCATATGTTTTCTTGAAGCTTTGTAAGAAATCCATTGAATCTCTCCCATTTCCAACAGGAATTCATGGCTGCTGAAGTAGAATACTAACGGCTTTTTGGTGTTAGGCTTGACGTTTAGCACATGTCATTCACTTTATACTGACATATTCACAATGTTAGCTTTCATATTCGGCCACCAAATAAACTTCCCTCAAATCATGGTACATTTTATCGACCCACGATGAATGGAATATTTTTTGATTTATGAGATTTCCACATGATTAGAGCCTCTCAATCCTCCAAAATAATGGTAACCATACTCTCTTTTTAGACATTTCGTACATCGGATCCTAACTTTAAATGGCATCCTCCCCTTCGCCATGAAATCCCTCGAGACACAATATTTTCCACCCTAAGCATTGCTTCAACTTGTGCATTTGAATTTGGAGTTTTCGGAGTTTTTAAATTGTTATGTATCCGTCACCACTAAAGCACGCCACTCCAAAGACGAATGTTTACCTTATCCTCCTGCTCCAAACGCAGTAATGATCAGCGACAACATTCGACCTTTTCCCGGTTGATAACGAATAACACACAATCGTAATCTCCCTCAAATTTCAATATCCATCTAATCTACCCTGGCCTGTCATATTAGATCATATTGATCCTAAATATATTGTAGGAGCTTTTTTGAGTGATCCGTCGTTAAATAACCGTAACACTTAGTGTCCAGTAACAAATAATGTCTCCTTCCCTATTCGAAGTAGAATCAAAAAACACCAGAATACCCCTTATAATATCAAGTCACGGGTCGTATAATTTTTCTTCCTTTCATTCTTTCTAAATTGCCTAGAGGCGTACTCCAGTTCACACCTTTTCTCATTGCTCAAAACCAAGCTCCAAATCTCAAAGGGATGCATCGCAATACACAACAAAGTCTTCGCTTCCTCGGCTACTGATAATATTGGCGCACTACACAATTTTAAGCTTCAATGTTTGACATGCCCTCCTTTTTAGTGCGCCGCCCTAACACATAGCGGCTTATTTTCCTAGTGAGTTTCGTTAATGTTTGGATATTAGAGAAAACTCCCTTAATAAACCTTCGATAATAACCTGCCAAAAACCCAAAAATAATCGCACTTCGTTGGTGTTGTTGGTGCAGTCCCAATTTCTAATGGCTTCTATCTTCGCAAGATCTAACATGAACTATCCACTTAAACTATCAATTACATGGGGCCAAGGAATTGCAGCACTACAGAATCAAGCCAAAAATACAATTTTCGAAAACTTAGCGTACAACTTTTTCTACATACCGTCCTTAGCAAATTCAAATAGTCTTACAAATGTTCATCAACTCATGTTCCTCTTTATTTTTGAATAAATCAAATGTCATCAATGAAATACAACACGAACTTATCAAGATACGGGTTTGCCACATAAAATGAGATACGCGATTCATTTCGAAATCCATTATACTAGAACAGGTGCATTAGTCCAGTTCATAAGGCATTACTATGTAAACCTCATAATGTCCATCATTTGAACGAGTTCTAAACACTGATAATTGAATGTCTTGCCTCACAAGGAAACGAAGTTGATGATAACTCATAACCTTGCGCAGCTGATCAAATAAGTTTATCATATTCCTAATCCACGGTAATAGGATTATTATCGCTTCTTGATCGTCAAACTTGTTTTGTTCTCGGTAATTTCAATGCACATTCGAATCAATCATCCTTTCTTCATCACGAACAAGACCGGAGCGTTCCCCACGTGCGACGAGCTCGGTCAGAATTAAACCTATTTTTCCTCCTCTGACAACACTTTGCAGTTTTGCTTGGACAACTCCGTTCAATTCGATGGTGCAAGTGATATGGCGCTATCAAGCGCCACAATGGTGCAGCACCTGGGAATTAAGATCAAGACGGAATTCAACTTTTTTGCCTGGGGTGGCGGAAGTCCAGGTAATTCTTCGGGAAATACCTCGTAGAAAAATCTTGATAACTGAACAATCCTTCTAATATCGCTTCTCCTTGATTCTTGTTCAGTGTCACTTGGAGATAAGAATAAGCATCACAACCCTTCTCCGGTATATACTTTTGAGTCTAATGCAGAAATGATCTTCAATCGGAATTATTTCTATCGCCTATCGATAACCAACTCATTACACCCTCCAGGCGAATTCCAAACCTTTTTATCTTCCACATAAAACTTGCGTCTTCATATCTGGATAACCAATCCATCCCAATAATGACATCAAAACTTCCTATGTCTATTCCAAGAGAAGATGTTGCAGAAGATGTTGAATCTCTCTCTACAAAGTATCCAATTGTGGATTGGAAGACTTACACTTTGACAGAAAATTTCATGTATTATCAAATCTTCAGAGGAGATGGCAGTTCCAAGAACTATAAGGTTTTGAGTGAGATGCTTGAAGACTTTGATAGACAAGATGTAGAGGAGTTGTACAGATTAGTCAAAGAAAGGTATAGTGCTTCAAGACCTGAAGGATATGATTTGATGCTTTGGGGAGATCTGCACACTTTATTTGAGCCTGATGAAGAAGATGAAATATGGAAGAATCAGCATGAATATAATGTGATAAGCTGGAGTTTATATGATTTTTGTGGTATTCACATTTTACTGATGCAGAATGGTATAGCCATACATATGCTGACAGAGAAGAAATACCCTCTAAGTCAAGAGATGATTTCCAAGATGTTGAAAAAGAAATTGGAGGTTGATCATGAGAGTTCACAGGCTTTTGAACTTCTAAGGTTTATAAGATCTCAAGTGCAGAAGTAGAAGAGTGTTTGAAAGAATCATCATCAGAAGACAAGAAGATTTAATCCAGAAGAAACTTGGGATTTGAAGATAAATCACAAGTTTAGGGGAGGATTGTTGGGAATAAATCTTCACAAGAGTTAATACTGCCAAGGTATAACTAACAGTACTAATGGAGTTAGTACTGCCAGTACATACTTAGTACTGCCAGAGTTAGTTAATACTGCTAGAAGAAAGATTAATACTGCTGATGGTCAAAGCTGCTGACTTGGAGATAAGGATGCATGGAGATAATTATGAAATGTATATATTTTATATTTTAGGAAGATTTGTATGTGATTATGATTGATAGTTATCTTGTAAAGGACTCCTTGTGGTGTATAAAAGGAGATCCTAGGTTAAGGTTTTATATACGCATACATAGACACATACGCTTAAGAGATAGAGAATACATCTTAGAGAAAGATTATAATAGCTTCAAGGTTTGTAACCCTAGTACTAATCAAGAGTACTCGTATTATCAATAATATTGAAGCAGTTTGTGATATATTCATTGTTGGTACTGTTCCATTGCTATATACTTCTAGAGTATCAAAGTGTAGATTCCGCTTACACTTTGATATACAAACAAAGTCTCATCTATTGTTATTTTGGATTCTTCCAAGGTAACAAACACTTTACTACGTAAAGAATCGATCAAGGCGTGGGATCAACAAAAGAAGGTTTCTCTATTTTGAAGATAAAGCGCATTGAAGCGTACACTTTTCTTTTATTTTGAAAAACGGGTTATGGTCTAAAATAATCAGAAGTCATTAAATGAAGCACGGGTGCTGATCTGAACTGTCTAGAAGCCATTGACTTGAGCTACAAACCTTTGAATGTTTTAATTGAATAAATCAAGACCAAAAAGATTTCTCTTTTCATTGTTAAGGATAAACGCACTGAAGCGTACATTATCTTTTTATTTGAGGCACAGGTTGCAATCTGACGTTTGATTACAAGCCGTCAATAAAGTACATGTGTTGATCTGAATTAATCAACAACCATCATGACATCGAATTAGACAACAACCTTTAGAACCCATTTAAGCATGGTGCCATTTGAAAGTTGTGTCAAGTTGATGTAAAGAAGTTGAGTTCCAACGAGGACTTAAAACTAATGTTTCACTTGGAAAAAAAACTCGTGGAATCAATGAAGATTTATAATTCCTTTTGATTTTCCAATGATTATTAAAACTCGGTGTTTCTTGTAGAATTTTAAATCTTGTTGACAAAGTAGGTTTCCATTTGTTGTTAAATTTAGATGTTTCTTTTTGAAAATTCTTTTTTGAAACATACAATAATCTTCCATTATTTTTTATATTCAAAGCATATTCATTCTTGTTTTGTATTGAAAGCATTTCTGGTTTGGAATAATTGAAAGATTTTGAACAACTTTGCTTTGGTCTCCACACTTGTTTTACCGATGTAAAGCGAGAGTGTGGAGTTTCAAAAACTTGATTCTTGACTTTTGAAGCACTTGTCTATAAACCTTTTGTTTAGTAGGTGTTTAAAAAGATTAAGATTTCTTAGAAAACTTCCTACCATTTTGCAAAGAATAGGTTGTAAACTGAGAAACCCTTCTCGAATATGGTTTTGAAAATTCCTCATGTGAACTTTTTCTAAAACACTTGCTTTAGGTTTTGATGAGTTGGAAACTTTAGTTTTCCTTTTTGTATGGTTAAGAGAATCAAATATGCTTTTAAAGCATTATATGAAGTTCTCAACTACTTATATTCTGTGGAAAACTAGAAATGGTGATTGGTTGAATAGTTTTATCGATTATAATTGTCTTTTAAAAAATTATAGTTTGAGTTTATGTGAAGTTGATGATATTGATTAATGTACTAGATAAGAAGTAAATATAAATTGCAAGTAATGTAAAGAGAGAGTGAGAAAAGATAAAACCAGGACACAAGCATTTATAATGGTTCGACTACAAGGACACCTTCCTTGCCCTACTCCATTCCCCGAGTCACCTACTCGAGAGTTCGTAAACACTAGTCACCAATCTCCTTTAACTGGCGAAGAAGCCTCATGATGTGTCGTTGTGTAGGTGTTATTTATGTATCAAGTTTTACTATTTATTTTATGCCGACTATACCTAAAAACAACACTTTAGCGATTGATAGTATGGAAACTCTTACAAGATTATATATCAAATAAATAGTCTCTTGACATGGCGTACCAATCTCTATCATCTCGGATCGTGACAGTCATTTCACATCTAGATTCTGGAAATCATTGCAAAATGCTTTGGGTATCAAACTAGACATGAGTACAGCATATCATCCTGAAACTGATGGACAAAGTGAAAGAACCATTCAAACCATCAAAGACATGTTAAGAGCCTGTGTCATAGATTTCAGGAAAGGATGGGATAAACATTTACCATTGGTAGAATATTCCTCGATAACAGTTATCATGCTAGTATCAAGGCAGCACCGTTCGAAGCACTTTATGGTCGAAAGTGTAGATCACCTGTTTGTTGGGCCGAAGTTGGAGATTTCATCAACTTATCATTATTTGGGACCAGAAATTAATTCAAGAAAACCACTAAAAAGATCGTACAAATCGTCAACGCTTACACGCCTCGCAAAGAGATCGACAAAGAAGTTACGCCAATGTAAGGCGAAAGCCTTTAGAATTTCAAGTTGGCGATCGTGTTATGTTAAAAGTATCACCCCGTAAGGGTATCTTTCGATTCGGAAACGAGGGAAAGCTGTAATCTCGTTACATTGGACCATTTAAATCTTGAACGAATTGGCCCAGTGGCGTACAAACTAGAGCTTCCTGAAGAGCTTAGTAGCATCCACAATACTTTCCACGTTTCTAATCTCAAGAAGTGCTTATCCGATGAATCTCTTATTATTCGGATACATTTAGGTGGCTTTGGGTGAATTTGGAGTGGAAGGGTTAGCTAATTATTTACACGAATACACTTTGGTTTGGTTGCTAAGCTAAGACTCGGACGAAGATCTACAAACTCTACACAACTCTACATCAATGTCTCTTTTTTTTAATAACATAATACATCACATGGGGTTTATAACATGTACCCCTACACTTAATCTTTTACATGCTCGATATTTACAATCTATCTAATGACCCGATTTGAGGTGAATCAAAATAACATGGAGATTATTTGACAAACATATGGGGGTATTGACTTAACTTTTCTTTCTCATTCTTCCGCGAAATAAATACTACCATGAATCCCAATCGTCCCAAAACAGTATTTACAAGGATAGGGACTTAGCAACTGTGTACTCAAATAATTAATTTGGGTTATCACAATAATGTACTAAAAGAGAGTACATACAAGGTAGGCTAAGGCTTTTTGGGTGTAACGATTGGTTTAAGGGTGACAATGCTCTTCATTAATAATATGGAATCCATCAGAAAATTACGAGAACCGTGAAAAAGGATAGGCTCGGAGGGTTGTACTAGGGTATCCTGCACTAATAATGAGTGCATGGCAAGGGTGTGGGATAGTTATATGATCGGTGTGACCATCATAACAATTACACATTTAAAACATGGGTTAATCCTAATGCCTCTTATCAAGAAAATCCTAATACTTACTATGTGGTCTCGGGATGCATCACAATAATAAGTTCTAGAATTTAATATACTACCGATACACTCATATAATTTAATACCAATCTTAATGCTCCAGAAAAGGCGACGAAGACCACACGTACACATCCGTAATGACGGAATAGACACATGCGACTGCTCACTCCTTAACTCGAGAAAGCTAAAGGTATAAACTATCTTGGGTATCAATAATAGATACTCGAATTCCTAAAGATCTTAGGGCTAACCTTACATTTTTGGGGTGGAATTCTGAGGGTTATTGTGCTAGTCATATAAATTCTTATCCATGAGATGCTATTAATACTTGGTTTTCGTCGGTATGTGTCATAAAAAAATTTAAATTTGGGTAAAAATCACCTCTTATGTTATGTTTCGATATATTACCCATCATTTTAAGGAATAAAGCAAATGACAAATGAAAGAATAGTTTCTAAGGCTTATTTTCTCCTACACTTAAGTTGAACATTGTCCCTAATGTTCTCTAGAAGTACCCATAAAAACGAATAAAGGGTAAAGAAAAAAAGGAAAAGAAACTAGTACTGCCCTGGTTTGCTCAATAAAGGAGAAGAAACATGCGATAACTGGTTAACTCGTCCTCCAAGAATCATCCAATGAAACTTCCTATGAACTTTCAAGCTTCTTCTCATCAAATATAACCTGTAATCAAAGACAAAGACAACTACACCAAGCGTAAAATGTGCGATAAACCAATATACAATATGAATTTAGGGTTCGACTCGATAGATAGGATGAGAGAATTGTCAAACTCATTAGGTTTTGCAGGTTTATAACAGAAGTATACATATATTAAACGTTATGCAAGTTTTATTTTCAAAAATAATTAAAAATTTTAAGTTTTCTGGACCTGGGCGTATGACGCCGTTAGGGTTGTTGTGACCCCGTCACAAGTGTCGTGGTGACGGCGTCGCGTATTAATCGTGACGCCGTCTCCATAGTCAGTGAAAACGAAATTTTTGTTTTTGATGAAAAATTTCCTGCACTTGATTCCATAAGTTAATTCCTGTATAAATGGCTGCATAAAGCCTGAGATTTAACAATTCAATCATATGACGCGAATTAATCTAAACAATTCATTTAACATGTTTGAATTTGGCTCAAAATCCGGATAAATTCCCCTACACTTATTATTTGCAAAATACCTTTGATTGAAATTAAAATGAGGTTAAAGACAAACAAAGCATGATTACAAGATAGTTCAAACATAATAAAACAAACGGTAAAGAATTAAAACACATATGACACTCCTAATTTGCGGGAAAAGTAAATTGGGTTGCCTCCCAAGAAGCGCTTTTCTTTATTAATGAGTCTTGTAGCTAGACTCGAAGTCACACGTACTTACATTGTTTCGTGAACACTTACGTGCCCACGAATGAGCCATTCCTTCATACTTTATTCACTTGGTATTCTGAACCTAGGTTCAAGCAGTTTTTGTACATAAACTTATTCTTTTCATAAGGGTGCCTAAGTCCGTTCATCAAATCGTTTTGGCTAAGTTCTATCAATGGTAGGACTTTACTCCAATTGAAGTTCTTGAGCCTAGGTATTATACTTGGCATCCTATATGTGTATGTGTCGAAGATCTTAGTGAATGAGACCAATCTCTTAGCGACGTCGTATTTGAGTTTAGTGATTTTTCTAAAGGGTCTACCCATCAAGACTTCAGCCATGTCGCTCATAATGAATTCTCCTATGTCTTCTAACACAACAAAATCCGTGATATAGGTAAAACTTCTGACAAACACGTAGACATCCCTAACAATGGCAACTAGGTTCTTTCTCGTCCCCTCCAGTCTATCTACCATTATTGTATTATAGGCTTCACGCAAGATAATATTCATTGGTAGAAAAGGATCGAGATAGGCGGTAAACTTCCTAAAGCTTATCATACATTCAAATGTTAGGTCATCCTTGTTAAAACTATTAATTATTCTTTCACGACGTAATGTCCCCGCGTTTTCATACTCACTTAATTCATTAAGAACTTCCTCATCATCCGAGTCATTGTCAGAGTGAGGAAAGGGAGAGACGAGAGGTGTATCTACCGATCCATCATCAGACTCAGGGTCATTTATACTGGTCTCATTGGGTTGGTCGGCGAAGCGATTGAGGAATCGCTCAATACTCTCTAGGCGAGAGTCAACAAAGGCCAAAATTTTTTGTAGCTCTTTGAGCTCTTGGTTAAATCGTGCGCGTAGCGCAGCTGGTAGGACATGACGATTATTGGTAGGTGGTGGATTCGCGTTCTCCATGATGAAGAATGGAATAGTCAATGGAAATTACGAACAAACACACAAAGAAAAGATAGATTACAAGAAATTCTCCTTTTGTCAAAGAGATATAATTCACGTTCTTGGTGATGGGGAATTTGGCTTCTTCTCTTAACAATATTTTCTCAGGGGTTTTGCTGGTCGTGAGTTCCTTGAGAAGTCCAAACATTTCAGTCATCCTACTATTGATCCCCTCGCGTTGCTTGAAAATGGCATTCTTAAATCTTTCCATTCTTTCGGTGTGTGCTGCCATGTAGTCCCGTATTCGATCTTCAAAAGTGGTTTATAACGCTTATGGTTAAGGGCTTGGACCTGTTCGTTCATGAAAAGCGAAAGTGTTCAGTTTTGGTAGTTCCTTTTGATTTTGCAAATGGGAGTTCAGATGGACTACATTGACATAAGTTTGGGGGGTGTGTGCTGAGCTTGATGTGGGCGTCAGTCGTGCCCCTTTTAGTAAGAAGTTAATCTGGTCTTTGAGCTCGAGAAGTCTTCGGTCAGGTGTTTTCGGGACGCCTTGAGGTGTAGAAATGGCCTTGACCGGTTTGACGAATTATTTTGTTTCATCCCAACCTTCATGGTCATAGAGGGCGAGGTTCTCAATGATTTCCCAAGATTGGTCGGTGTTGTTATTGCGGAGTTTGCCGCCGGCGGCGCGGTCAATCTCGCACTTAAGATGAAAGGAGACATGATCGTAGAAAATTTAGATTTGAAGCCAACGATCAATGCCGAGATGAGGACTTTTTGGAGTAAGTCCTTGAAACGAGTCCATGCATCAGATAGAGATTCTCCATGATATTGTTGGAACATCAGGATATTGTTGCGGAGTTTTGCGGTCCTTCCCGGTGGAAAGAATTGAGCAAGGAATCAGGTAGTAAGATCCTCCCATGTGGTGATGGATCCTGCTGGAAGACGTTCAAGCCAATTGCTAGCTTGATCGTGTAGGGAAAATTGAAATAAACTCAGATGCATTCATTCCTTATTTTCATCGTCAAGGTCAAGTGAGTCCACAAGTTTAAGGAAATCTTTAAGGTGTTGGTTTGGATCCTTAGACCGAAGTCTGTGGAATGAGCATCCGTTTTGCACCAACCATATGGTTTTGGATCGAAAAGGTACCACGTTGTTCCCTACGGGGTGCTCGATGGTATTCCTATAGCCTTCGTGGCTAGGTTTGGAGTAGTATCCTAGAGTACGGATAAGATTCTCGTCTCCTATGGTAGTTGACAAGAATGGGTTACGAAAGAGATAATACGAAGAAAAGATAGACTATAAGAAAGCTACTATGCGGGAATTAAATATTACTTGAAAGGATTCAAGCAAGTAGAACTAAGATAAACTATGATCAATACCTAACTATTCCCCAGGCGGCGACGCCAAAAACTTGATGCGGTTGTCGTTAGACTTCAACAAGAAGTTTTACAACTCCCTAGGCAGAGCACCTAATCGTTGTAGTAGTAGTATAGGCAAGACTCGGGGGGTTGTTATCGTTCACTCGAAGAATAGGTTGGGAAGGCTTGATCATGGTCTAATAGAATTCTAAAGGTTAAGTTAAGATTATTTTTGTATTTTTATATTTTATGGAAAGCAAGTAAATCATATACTGGAGAGGTTGGTTGGTTTTAGCTATTAAACTAAATATAAATCTAAACTAATGGTAATAACAATAAGATAAAAGATTGCGTTTATTTAATCATGTATTACTCCCTAGATTTCTTCTCTTAGTGTTGTTGCCTTGTCACACTTGTGATGATCTGTGTAATTATTTCCTAAGTCATGAACGAATTACACGAACCCGCCGTCTACTTAGCATTCTATTAAAGCAATGCACAAGCAAGGTAGTATGAAGACTATTACAAGGCCCCTAAGGGTACACTAAGTGCATGTGAAATATATTAAGAGTGGATCAACCATATTAGGGGGCAAGGTAGTATGTAGACTATTACCCGATGGTATCCTTTCTATACAATCATGTTTCCCTTGACATATCAACAGCGATACAGACAAAAGCTGATTTTTTAAGGCCTAACATGCAAATACATCACAATAAGCAACACCACTAAGATCTACATTCTAGGTTTCATACAATCATAAATAAACACAATAGGAGTTTTAGCCAAGCATGTTAAAGATAAAGCAAGAACATAGATGAATCAAACAACACATAGAAATATTGAATGATTAAATAAACCTTACTTGATTAAAACATGAGTTGGAGGAAGTACAATAGGGTTTTTAGGCCCTAAATTCGCCCTTAACAACTGCTAAACAAACTAGGGTTTGTACCCTCTTTTTATTCTAAAGTTACACACTCAAAACCTTAAATTCAGGTTTGTGTATATAGGAAAATTCCTGTGACGGCGTCGCATTTTAATCGTGATACCGTCATAAAAGAGAATATTCTAGATAATGGGCTGGGTCGTATGCTCTGACGCCGTCTTGGAATCTCGTAACACCATCTTGATCATCGTTGTGATGGCGTCACGTTGTATTTGTGACGCCATCTCTAGCCATTGTAGAGAAATCTTAAGCCATGTTGGTGTAGATCCGTAGTTGTAACACCCCCATTTTTACATATAGCAGCGGAAGCTAATCTGGGGTATTACTTCATGGGTACAACAGTCATAATCATAGAAAACGAATCAAAAGAGTCATTTTTGAAAATAAGTTATCATTCATTATTTCTTCAGAGTTTTTACAAACGAGAGGTTTCCAGAATCTAAAATACAACATTTGAATGATAATGGTTTTTCCATCTTCGTGTCCTCATCACTCCGTGCCATTAGTTACCTGAGATAAAACATGCTAAAAAGTCAACACAAAGGTTGAGTGAAATCCATAGGTTTAAGTAATATAATTTGAATGCAAATGCGATATTTGGGTTACATTGATATACACCCAGTATTGAAAATATAATTTATTATTGCCATTAGCTCATGCATCCGACGCCTTAGGTTATAATGGATAATATTGCCCCCTGCGGGAAACCTTTGCCAAAATACACCCGGTGGATGTTCTAATGAATAGTGCAATTGGTTACGACGTAACTGGGTACACCAACGGGATCCAGTCCCAAAAAGGATCTATTCACAGCACTCGCTCTTTACTATACTAGATAATTAACGTTCATGGATTCAAGGGACTTAAAGGCAAAGCAGTTACTTAGGCAATAGTAAATTGAAATAGCATGTAGAAATAATTGCTATTCATAGTTTATAGCATTATCCATCCTCTGCACGGGTTTATAAAAAGATTGAAATGCGAGGCTATGAACTCACCTGAACAGTTATAGGGAAATTGATAGCTAATGTATAGGGAATGAAAGTAACAGCTTCAACACGGCAATCACAGACAACCTGGGTTAATATATGGCAAGTCTTAGTTTGATTGTATATATAAGTTTTTGGATATCGATGTTGGTTTTGATATAAAAATTATTAATAGACACCATTTGGGCCATCATAGTTTAGAAGTCATATTAGTATACGTTGTGGAGCAGGGCACTTTATATCGCAAACCCAAACAACTCAGACAGAACGAAGTACCGAGATAAACTTCATAATATAAGCTCCCTAGTATTGTGGTAATGAATTAGGATCCGAGACATGATTTTTGAAAGCACATTGATGATGAATGATATAAGGATTAGAACATAAGTAGTTTTAAGCATTTTATTCAATATCTAGAAATGTTAAGCATGAGGAGCGTTAATTAAAGTTACGTCTGGTAATGTTTTGAATATGATTTTACACTTTTTCAAAATATTACATTTTAGACCCTGGGGTTTGGAAGTGGCAGAATATACCCTTGGAGTTTGCACTTTTACGACTTTGGTCCCTCAAGTTTAAAAGATATACCAAGTAAACCTTGTACTTTAAAAAGTGACATAATAGACCCTTGTAGTTATAACTTTGATAAAATGACACTTTTAGTCCTTTTAGTTATAAGTTTCTGAAAATTACGATATATACCCCTTGCATGGATTATAATTACAAAACATGTCCAAATTGCCATGCAAGCTTATTTTAACATTTCAATAGACATTTATAAGTTATAATAAACTAAAATATGAAGATTTAACACAACGCAAGTTTAAATTAACGATTCGTTAAGCTAGGAAGCAAAACGGGTCATATTAGGGTTTTAAAATGAAAACGCGCGGGTTTTAAGCTCAAATTCTTTCATGACTTATCAAAGCACTTATTTTAATGTTAGTTAAGCTTATTGGGATAGATTATAACAATAGTTTACAAGCTTAGCTTATAGATTAAGCAAAAACATGAAATTAGGGTTTCGGGTGTACGGTTTTGGATCAAAAAGGTATAACACATAGGTTTTTGAGTTCAAAGCTTTATATTATGATTTTAGCATGATCATATGAACATTATAAAGGTATGAATACAGAATATAAGCTTAGAGAACCTGGTCTTGAGCTTATAGCTTAGAAATGGGTCAGAATCGGGACTTTTAGCTTCGTACGCCTAGAATAACGACTCCGGGGCTTCGTTTCTTGGTTTCTTTTGCTTCCTTTCTGAACTTGAGCCTTCTTAAGACCTCTTAGGATCTATTAGAGCAAAGTATTGCTTCTATGTAAGGGTTATAGAGGAGGAAGTGGGGGATGAAGAAAAATGAAGTGTTATGGTTCCTATTTATAGGCGAAATGGACTTGGAGGCCAAGGGAGGTTATGTGATCTGAAGAGGACATGTAGGAGGTCTAGAGGGTGATGAGTATGGTCTAGTAGATGTGTAGGTTAAGCTATAAACTAGCTATGGTGAGGTGTTTACCCCTTTGCATGCCGCAGCTAAGAAATGAGAAACAAGGAACCATGTGATCAATTTTATACTATATAAGATGAAGATATTTGAAGAGATGTGCTTGTAAGCAGCTAGGGAGGTAACATTCTTGTCATTTAGGTGCTTGGTTGCAAGAAAATTAGTTAAAATGGGTCATTTTGCAAAGGTTTTTGATTTCGGGTACATTAGGGCTTAATTAGGGTTTTCAAGCTTGAATTTCGTATACATTTGATTAAGAATAATAGGTTACTGATCCTAAGACTTATATTAAGGATTATAATCAAAATTTGAAAGGTTGTTTAGGTTAAAATGGGTAGAAAATAAGTAAACGGGTCAAAAGTTACAATTAGGGCATAATTAGGGTTTTCTAGCTTTGTTTCTTGTACATTGTTGTTAATATGGTGAAATGATGATGGAAAGTGATTGAGGATGTTGTAATTTATGTTATTACCATTTATTTGAGATTTGGTTTGAGTTTACAATGGATAAAAATCAAGAAACTAGTCATGGTTTAGAAACTAGCTTGGTTTTAGGGTTTAGGGTTTTGAGTGCAAAAAGATGTATAAAAGCTTATGAATAGAATAATTAGGGTTCACATATTATATATTGAGTGTAGTAGCTTGTATACAAGTGGTGGTGAAGAAATTTTGTTTGGATATCATTTCATCACCAAACACAAAAATAAGAAAAAAGATTTTAAAGAGAGAAAGAACTAGAGAGAGAAGTAAAAAACAAAGAAAAATGGTTACTTGTTCATGAAAAGAAAAATGAGAAGCAACACCCTCTCCACACTTGGAGAGGGCTTTAAATAG
>BQNB010094819.1:0-26024 GCA_026074375.1 Tanacetum coccineum
AAATACAACGTCGTGCTTGCAGTCGTGACGAGTCGGATTTTACAGGCATGTGATGACAACTTTGTATACATGCAAACACATGTTGTATTTTATGGTGGATTTACTTATCGAGGATTATTCAGAGTGTATTCACTATTTTGAAAATACAATAACTCATCGAATCATCAAGAGTGAAAGCTACACGTATCTTGGCGGGGCATTACGAATTTGTGTTTCCAGCCATGGCGGGTTGGAGTCCTCTTTGTCCGTTGGTTATTTAGTGGTTGAGGGTACATGAGATGGAAGTAGGAGCGAAATAGAAAAAGTGAACACCGATTGTTGATAGTTGTGTACTTCTTTGCACGCTTTTTTAGGACACACCGCTCTTTAGTAAAATGTATTAATATCTGTGTGGTATACAAAGTGCGAGGATTTCCATATCTTGGCGGGGCATTTATACTAATGCAGCCATGACGGTCTTCCCGGCTTTGCACCCATTATAACATGTTCATGAAAAATCTCTTAGGCCAGTTGGTGTGTCACTCATGTCTTTCGTACACAGAGACATTTACCATTGGTGATGCATCAGTTGGTCTTATTGATGTTTCATATTTGCGGTTTGCTTGAAGTGTAACAGGTTCATGAATTGTTCCTTAGGCCAGTTGGTATGTCACTTATGTTTTTTCATGCACAACCACGTTTACCATCAGTGACATACCACCGGGTCTGATACATGTTTCATATGTAAGTTTGTCGCTATGTTAAGTTTTGTCGGGTGTTGTTGCCATTTGTAAGCTAAAATCTGTTGTGCAAATGTTGCGTGTTGGCAATGCAATGTACAATATTTACAGCCACAACAAATTTCTTTCTTTAAAAAAGGGCGATGATGAATTTAATATGTAGGCAAGGCGGCATGAATTGCTTGCAGCCACACTTATCGGACTGAGCCTTTGTCTTATATGTCTTTGCTTCACTACTTCGTATATAAATCGCCCGGGTTTTGGTCATTGGTTGTAGTTATTAAAGGTTTGCATTTCTTATTTTATATTGCTTCTATACATTTTTATTGATTTACGATGTTTCTTATTGCAATTGTTGTGCTCTCTATGCTGTTACACCATCGTCGTGATAAGGGTTTCTCACTATCACGCTTGCCGAAATTAAGAAGATGTCTTCTAATTAGGCGTGCGTGAGAGTGACAAAACTCTTATCATGTAGGTGCAACAGATGTCTTTCTTTGAAAATGGGCGATGATGAATTTGAATATGTAGGCATGGTGGCATGAATTGCTTCCAGTCACACTTATCGAACCGAGCCTTTATTTTATATATATTTGCTTCACTACTTCGTATATGAAACGCCTAAGTTCTGGTCAATGGTTGTAGTTATTAAAGGTTTGCATTTGTTATTTTATATTGCTTCTATACATTTGAATTGATTTATGACATTTGTTATTACGATTGTTGTGCTCTCTGTGCTGTTACGCCATCATCGTGATAAGGATTTCTTATTGTCACAAGTGCCGAAATTAAGAAGATGCCTTCTAATTAGGTGCGCGTGAAAGTGACAAAACCCTTATCGTGTAGGTGGTCATAACATTGCATTTGTTGATCATTGTTTACATATGATGTATGAGTAAATGCTTGATGTGGCGATGATGAATATGAGCAGTTTTTTTTAAAAGGGTAGTATTTTACGACATAGGGGGTGGAAAGGTAGTGATAGAGGGGGTCATGTTTAAACACTTTTTTTGGTATATTGTACCCCCTAAATCGTGCATTTATGCCAAAAATAGGTACTTAATCGTTCCTTTTTAGGTATTTAGAATTTGGAAGGCATTTGGAGGAAATACACGAGACCTTGGCACTTTGGAGAAGAAACAAGACGAACTAACGATAGGGTGTTAAACAAGACGAGACAACTCGCGAGTTACTCGAGATCGACTCGTAAACTACTCGAAATCGACTCGATGTAAACAGTCAGCTCGAGTTCGAGCTACTCGAGTATAATTTTCGAGTCGAGTTCTCTAGCTTCTAATACTTTGGCGACGTGAAGCTATGCGAGCCTTACGAGGCTTAAATAAATCGAGTCGAGTCAAGCTTCTATATGGCGAGTATTTATCAGTTCGAGCTGAAATTGAAAATAATCGAGCTGAGTCGATTTTTGAGCTCGAATTTTTATATAACAACGAGCTCGTGAGCTTGAAATAATAAAGCGCATTGGCCGAGCTCGACCCGAGTTTCTAGCTTGAGTTTTAGTATTCGAGTCGAGCTCAAGCTTGGTTCCATACCCCGGCAGCTACTTCCGGCTCGTTACACCCCTAACTACAGACCTAACACTCACAATTCCTCCAGATTATATATCAATCGAGGCTGGAGACTGTGTCAACAGTTCTACATCTATCGCCGTTACAACCCACTTCGTGACGGCGTCACAACCTTTCATGACGGCGTCAGCTCGCATGACCCAGCCCAAGATCTAGAATATTCTCTTTCACGAGCATCATGATTAAAACGCGACACCGTCATAGCGAATTATCTATATATACAAATCCGTTTTTAGGGTTTTAAGTGTGTAACTTTAGAGTAAAATAGGGAGACGAACCCTAGTTCATTTGGCAGCTTATTAGGACAATTTTAGGGCTTCAAAACCCTATTATAACTCCTTCAATTCATGTTTTAATCAAGTAAGATTATCTTAATCATTCAATATGTCTTGTTGTTTGATTCATTATTATTCTTGTTTTATGTTTAACATGCTTGGCTAAACTCCCTATGGTGTTTATTTATGATTATATAAAACCTAGAATGTAGATCATAGTGATGTTGCTTCTTGTGATGGATATGTATGTTAGGCTTTAGAAAACCAGCTTTTGTCTGAAACGCTGTTGATAAGACTAGGGAAACATGAATTGTGTATAAAGGATACCCAATGGGTAACAATCTTCATACTGACCTTGCCCCCTAATATGGATCTGATCCACTCTAATATATTTCACATTGCATTTAATATACTCTTATGTCCTTGTAATAGTCTCTATCCTTGTGCGTTGCCCTAACGGAATATTAAATAGACGCGGGTTCAATGTAAAATGTTACATGACTTATGGAAATAATTACATAATCATCACAAGTGTGGACAAACAACGAAAATGAGAGAAGCAATCTAGGGAGTAATACATGATTAAATGAATAAAATCTTTTATTATATTGTTATCACCATTAGCGTAGTTTATTATTTAGTTTAATAGCTAAAACCAAACCAAATCTCTCAAACCATATGATTTACCTGCTTTCTATAAAATATAAAAATACAAAAATAATCTTCCCTCACCCCTAGAATTTCTATAGACCAAGAACAAGCCTATCCCCAACCTATTCCCCTAGAGAATGAAAAAAACCCCCGAAGTCATGCCTATACTCAACTACCCCACGGTAAAGGTACTCAGCCTAGGGAGTCTTGTCAACCACCACTACTTGTAGAAGTCCCTTATGACAACAACCGCATCAAGATATTGTGTGCCGTTGCACATGGGAAAAGTTCGGTAATTGATCATCAGTTTAGCTTAGTTCTACTTGCTTTAATCCTTTCCAGTGAGACATTTAAATTCCGCAATTACTTTCCTCCAGTCTATCATTCTTTGGTTGTTTGTTCCTAATTTTCATTGACTATTCCATTCTTCATCATAGAGAACGCGAATCCACCACCAACCAGTAACTGCCCTGTCCTACCAGCTGCGTTGCGCGTACAAGCCGTCCAAGAGCTCCATGAGCTACAAAGAATTTTGGCCTTTGTTGACTCTCGCTTAGAGATAAGTGAGAACGATTCCCTAATAACTACGCCACCACCTAATGAAATTAATATGAATGACCTTGAGTCCGATGATGAATCGATTGACACACCCCTTGTTTCTCCCTTTCCTCATTCAGACAATGATTCGGATGATGGTGAAGTGCTTAATGAATTGGTTGAGTATGAAAACGCGAGAACGCTACGCCGAGAAAGAACAATTAATAGTTTTGATGGGGATGACCTAGCATTTCAATGCATGATAGGCTTTAGGAAGTTTACTGCCTATCTCGACCCTTTTCTACAAATGAATATTGTCTCGCGTAAAGCTTAAATACATAATGGAAGAAGGACTAGAGGGACGTGAAAGAACCTGTTTCCACCTCGTAAGAATGTATACGTGCTTGTCGAGAGAATTTCACCTATACACGGAAATTTGTGTGTTAGAAGACGATAGGGGAATTAATCATGAGCTACAAACTAGAAGTTTTGATGGGCAACCCTTTAGAAAAATCACTAAGCTCAAATATAACGACGCTTAGGGATTGGGTCTATTCACTAAGAATCTCCGCCACATACACAAATAGGATCCACGTACACTACCTTAGGCTCAAGAACTTTAATTAGGAGTAAGGTCCCACCACTATAAAACTGGCCAAAACGATTGATGATGAACTTAGAAGGCACCCTCTTAAAAGAATAAATTTATGTACAAGTAACGTGCTTAAACCTAGTCCCGAATACCAAGTGGATGGAAAGTATGAAAGAATGGCTTATTTCATTGGACTTTAAAACATTCACACGAAACAACGTGAGAACGTGAGACTTCGAGTCTAGCTACAAGACTCGTAAATAAAGAAAAGCGCTTTTTGGGAGGCAACCCAATATTTACTTTTCATGCATATTAGGAGTGTCTTATGTGTTTTAATTCTTTATTGTTTATTTATTATGTTTGAATTAGTTTGTAATCATGCTTTGTTTGTCTGTAACTTTGTCTTATTTTCAATCAAAGGTATTTTGCAACAAAATAAGTGTAGGAGAAATATTCGGTTTTTAGAACCAAATTCAAACATTTGAAAAAAATTCTTTAGATTAATTCATGTCAGTTTCGATTCATATGATTTAATTGTTAATTCTCGGGTTTTTATGTAGCATTTTGTACAGGAAAATAACAAATAAGAATGAGTGCAGGAAATTTTTCATCAAAAAAGAAATTTGAGTTTTCACAGAGCATGGAGACGGCGTTACGATTTACACATGACGCCGTCACCACGACACCTGTGACAGCGTCAGGATATCCCTGACGGCATCAAACGGCCAGTTACAGGAAAACTCGAAAATTTCAAGTATTCTTGAAAATAAAACTTGTACAACACTTAAGAAAGTTATAATTCTTTTATAAACCTGCAAAACCATGAGTTTAACAATTCTCTCATCCTATCTTTACTGCTTTATAGAGTCAACCCTAATTTCATATTGTATATTATTATATCGCACATTTTATGCTTGGTGTAGTTGTCTTTGTCTTTGATTACAGGCTATATTTGATGAGAAGAAGCTTGGAAGTTCCTAGGAAGTTTTATTGGATTATTCTTGGAGGACGATTTAACCAGTTATCGCATGTTTCTTCTCCATTACTGAGCAAACCAAGGGAGTACCAGTTTCTTTTACTTGTTTCCTTTTCCTTTTATTTGTTTTTACGGGTACTTCTATAGAACATTGGGGACAATGTTCAACTTAGGTGTAAGAGGGGAAAATAAGCCTTAGAAACTATTCTTTCATTTGCCATTTGCTTTGTCCTTAAAATGATGGTAATTATAACGATTAATTTTGTGACGCAAAATTAAATTTTTTTATTAACACACAAACCAACGAAAACCGGTATTAATATCGGACTCATGGATAGGAATGTGTATGACTAGCACAAAAACCCTCAGAATTCCACCCAAAAAATGTGAGGTTCGCCTTTAGATCTATAGGAATTCGAGTATCTATTATTGATACCCAAGATAGTTTATACCTTTAGCTTTCTCGAGTTAAGGAGTGAGCAGTCATATGTATCTATTCCGCGTACAGATGTGTACATTAGTCTTGTCGTTTCTTTTCTGGAGCATTGATAATCGTTAAAATAAATGAGTTGTACTGAAAGTATATTAAAATTCTAGAACTTGTTTTTGGATGCCATCCGCGAGACCGCATAGTAAAATGTATAAGGATTTGCTTGGATAAGAGGGCATAATGATTAACCAATGTTTTAAACCTGTAATGTTATTATGGTCACACCGATCATTACTATCCCACCACCCTTGGCCATACAGCTTACCTTTATTGCAGGAATACCCCTAGTACAACCCTCGGGCATATCCTTTTTCATGTTTCACGTAATTTTTGGTTAAGTCGGACTATTAATGAAGAGCATAGTCACCTTAAACCCAATTGTTTCCAACACCCAATCGCCTTATATTGCCAACCTTGTATGAACTCACCTTTATACAATTATAGTTTTTAATCCCAAGTTAATTATTTGAGTACATGGTTTCTAAGTCCTTATCCTTGTAAATACTGTTTTGGGACGATTGGGTTTCATGGTAGTATTTATTTCGCAGAAGATAGGAAGGGTAAGTTCAGTCAAAACCCCTATACATTAGTTTAGAATGAATCTATATGTTATTTTTGATCCACCTTAAATCGGGTCATTAGTTAGATTGTAAATAATCGAGTATGTAAAAAGCTCAAGTGTAGGGGTACGTGTTATAAACCCCATGTTGTGATGTATTATGTTACTAAAAAATAGAAAAGAAAAAGAAAGAGATTGATGTAAAGTTGTGTAGAGTTGTAATCTTCGCCGAGACTTGGCTTCAGCAACCACATCAATCGTGTATTCGTATAAATAATTAACTAACCCTTCTACTCCAAATTTACCTAAAGCCACCCAAATGTATCCCATCCGTTTCCGTTTTCATTATATGTTATCTTACACCTACACTCTACAACCCTTTAAAAAGACCTCTTAGATAGTAATGAATAATGCTTGCGCCTAGCAGTGAAGGTTTGATCCTTTACCAAGCCTATGGTAATTTATATGCTATGACAGGTATTGAGTGTTGATTTTCTGTTTCCCCGTTATGTTATAATTTATTATACACCCGAGAGAAAGAGAGAATCCCAAACATTAAACATTATGTGAGGGTGCTAGTATATACTTTTCGACCTTTAATTACGAGGTTTAGAAGGTTGTGTTGTAAAATACATTTAAGAGTAGGTTAAATGACTCCTCATATTGCAATTGTCAAAGGTAAAAAAACCCCATTTTATGAGTGACAAACAATCACCAATGTAGGGGTATCTGATGAGGTGTCATTTTATATACACTCTTTTTCGGGTCATTTAACCCCCCAAAATCGTGCATTTATTCCAAAAGTGGAATCTTAATCGTTCCTTTTCATATTTTGCATTAGAGGCAAGCTTTGGAGGAAATATACGTAACTTAGGCTCATTTAGAGAAGAAACGAATGAGACTACAGACCTGCACCAACATCTCTCAAGATTATATTATCAGTGACTGAAGACGGCGTCACCAGTTCTACACGACGCCGTCACAACCCACTTATTCGTGACGGCGTCACAACCTTTCATGACGGCGTCAGCTCGCATGACCCAGCCCAAGATCTAGAATATTACTGTTTCAACGACGGCGTCCACGATTAAAACTTGACGCCGTTTCAGACAGCGATTTATCTATATATACAAATCCATTTTTAGGGTTTTAAGTGTGTAACTTTAGAGTAAAAAGGGAGACGAACCCTAGTTCGTTTGGCAGCTTATTAGGATGATTTTAGGGCTTCAAAACCCTATTGTAACTCCTTCAATTCATGTTTTAATCAAGTAAGATTATCTTAATCATTCAATATGTCTTGTTGTTTGATTCATTATTATTCTTGTTTTATGTTTAACATGCTTGGCTAAACTCCCTGTGGTGTTCATTTATGATTATATGAAACCTAGAATGTAGATCATAGTGATGTTGCTTCTTGTGATGGATATGTATGTTAGGCTTTAGAAAACCAGCTTTTGTCTGTATCGCTGTTGATATGTCTAGGGAAACATGATTGTGTAGAAAGGATACCATTGGGTAACAGTCTTCATACTACCTTGCCCCCTAATATGGTTGATCCACTCTTAATATATTTCACATGAATTTAATATACTCTTAGGGGCCTTGTAATACTCTTCATACTACCTTACTTGTGCGTTGCCCTAACGGAATATTAAATAGATGGCAGGTTCGTGTAATCTGTTCATGACTTAGGAAATAACTACATAGATCATCACAAGTGTGACAAAGCAAACACTAGGAGAAGCAATTTAGGGAGTAATACATGATTAAATGAATACAATCTTTTTATTATATTTTTATCACCATTAGCGTAGTTTATCATTTAGTTTAATAGCTAAAACCAACGAAACCTCTCAAACCATATGATTTACCTGCTTTCTATAAAATATAAAAACAGAAAAATAATCTTCTCTCAACCCTTAAAATTCTGTTAGACCGTGATCAAGTCTTCCCAACCTATTCCCCTAGAGAACGATAACAACCCCCGAGTCTTGCCTATACTCCTACTACAACGGTTAGGTACTCTGCCTAGGGAGTTGTAAAACTTCTTGTAGAAGTCCCTTATGACAACCGCATCAGCAATCTAATGAGTAATGCATTATTAAGTACACACACTATCTTATCATAAAGTTATCACCAGTAATATAGATTATATTTAGTTAATTACTTAGTTAATCAAACCAACCTCTCAAACTGATGATTTTATCTGCTTTCTATGAAATATAAAATACAAAAATAATCTCCTTTCAATCCCCTAGATCTCGGATAAGCCCTGTTCGAGCCTTCCCAACCTATTCCCCTAGAGAACGATAACAACCCCTGAGTCTTGCATATGCTACGCTACAACGATTTGGTACACAACCTAGGAAGTTGTAAAACTTTGTGTAGAAGTCTTTACGACAACCGAACACATCAAGTTTTTGGCGCCGCTACGTGGGGAATAGTTAGGTTTCGAACATAGTTTAACTTAGATCTACTCGCTTGAATCCTTTCAAGTGAGATTTTATTTCCGTTATATTAACTTTCTTGTAGTCTATCTTTTCTTCATTTCATCTATTTTGTAAATCTGTCACTATGACACGTAGCACCGTTAGGAAGTTAACAAAACCCCTCGATGAACCCGAAAGAGAATTTCGAAGGCTTAGGAGAGCCGCCTGGCGCCTGCAACAAAACGAATCTCTAGATATAGCAAGAAGAAACCTCTTTGATGATGAAGCATCCTCTTCCAACGACACTAGAACCAAATCGCCAACCCCTCTTAAAACCTTACGAAAACATTCTCGCCCCAACTCTTCCGGTTTTCAAAACCCAATCTGTTAGGAATTTAGTTTTTAGTGAAGTGACGATCATTATCGATCTCACGAGCCTTTGTAATAGTTAGACAATTTTATGTAATAGTTAGGAAGCTAGTCGAACTGACTAATAGAAAGCCTAAGGAAAGCCTGGTTAGCCCGCACCCTTGTAACTATATAAACCCTCTCCACACATGGAGAGGGTGTTGGTTGGATCATTTTACACATACAAAATAGTGTGTTTTCATATGTTTCTCCCTTCCATCTCTCTCTCTCTAGTTCATATTTGTGTGAATTCTAGGAACCTACAATTGGTATCAAGAGCCACGGGTAGATTTTGTGATAGATTTTGTAGTTACGCAACTTCTCTTCTAGCTTATCTCTAGCTTATTTTTCTTCTTTTTAATTCGTTACATTTTTTTTTAATTTTACAAACTGTTCAAGCAAGAATTTGTCTAAGTCTATAGCGTTTAATTCATTTTGGGCTGACTTTGGGCTTATATCTGACAAACTTATATTTAGGCTTATTATCTAGTTAGTTTACGTCGTTAGTGTAGTGATTTCATTTTGTAGTTTTTTCATCTTATTTCGCACTTATTTATTTCAGCTTATTTGGGTTTCCATTATAGCTTATTTCAGCTTCTTAGATAGCTTACTAGATTAGACATATTTTTTTTCTTTTCTTTTGCTTCTTTTGATAATCGGCTTATTAGTTTAAAAAGTTAATATTTTCTAATGTAAATATCACCACTTGTATTTGTCAAAAAACTTTTCGTGGCATATTGGGCCAATGGAACAGTTTCGTTGCTAGTTTTAGTGTTTGACGTGCGTTTGGTTTTGGCTCATCTTGATAAAAATCTCATTTTTTTCTTTCAGAAACTGAAAACTATAACCTATTTCACACGTTAAACTGCTTATTCTAGCTTTACATTTCGTGTCTTATTGGTGATAAGAATAGCTTATTTTAAGTCTTTGTGCTTTGTAGCGGTTTGCAAATGTAAGGACGAAACTATAAGAAATAGTATTAGACAGTGGTTTACTATAGAATTGTACCTTGTTCTGTTTGTTAGTCGAATTCTAGCAAGACAACAAAAGCTAGTACTGCCAGCGGTTTACTTGTGGTCCCAAACTTCTCGCAGCGAGTTGGTAAGTAAACTAGACGGCGGTTTGACTAAGTCAATAGCGGTTTGGTTAACAGGTTGTAGCGGTTTGAACTTTTTCATGGCTTAACTAAACGTTACTCTGCCCGAATTAAAACTAGACAACAGTTTGGTGTTTGCTTGACAACGGTTTGGCTCCTTTTATTTAGGCAGCGGTTTACTGAAAGATTTAAGCTTAAATGTTCTAGTTTCTAGTGGTTTTGGGTTTTTCGGGTTTTGACTTCGGTTGTTCGCGGGTCTTCTAACTTATATCATTATGATCGCGGTCCTTCAACGATCCTCGTAGTGTATTTATTTTTGGTCGACGATAACCACACGGCAACGCGAGAAGATTAAACCTTCGTTACCATTTTTATACTTTTTTCAATGAAGAAGACAACCTTTTTCTTTGGAGGGAAATGTTTTTTTATCAATATAATTAGAAATTTACAAATTCAGCCCCTCGACTTCTAAACAGTTTTCACTTTTAACCTTTAGGTTTTAAATAGGTTACTATTAAGTATTAACCCTTTGCTTTAAAGCAAGATTAATGAGAACCTTTTACTTTCAAACTTTTTCACTTTTAAACTTTTATTTATTGTTATTTTTTTAGTTTTACATTTTAGTTTTCAACTTTTTTACTTTTAGCCCTTTCGTTGTAAGAAATTTCACCATTTGTCCTTTCTTTCAAAAGTATTGCACCGTTAGTCCCTGCAACGTTTATTAACAACCGTTAAGCACTCTACTTGGATTTCAAGTGCGCAGTTAGTCCTTGTTTGTGTTTTAATCAACCGTTAATCATTCAAAGCTCAAAAACAATCCATAACAATTATCATTTCACGGTTCCTTCTTGATTTTGTAAAATCCCGTAAAAGCTTATTCTTTTCTCGGTTTAAATCATAGATATGTAAAATCCCATGAAGTATAATTTCTTTCTCATAACCACAACAACAATCACTTAATCTACTTGAGATCCTTAATTTAATTTCACACATCGAATTATAATGGAATCTTTGAATTCGAATTCACAAGAGAGAGAGTTGCATCAGTTGCAACAAATGCAAGACAAAGCAAAGGAAAGTCACATGGAATCTTTTCGACTACTTCATTCACTTCTCTAGGTTCTTTCAAACAACGACTTAAAAAGACCTGGATCCAAGGGATGATTTGAACGGGCATTTGCGTCACTCTTTGATCAAGATGTTCATACTTTCAAAGTCTCAATGTTACTAAACTTAGATCAACTCCAAAAGCAACTTGACAAAGATGAATTTCAAGAAGATAGATCCATGGCTGCCTTTTGGGTGATCAACAAACAATTTCAGATGTTCATCGATTCACAATTCACTTGGGATTATGACAGTCAAATGATAGAAAAGTATTTTGCTAAATACACTGGAATCAAAGTTAAACAGTTTAGAGAAACACTACTCCAACACATGGGTAATGTTAAGAAGTATGTTGCTGAAAGAACACGTCATAATAGACAGTATGATATAAGGGTGAATAAAAGACAGATGCAGACGCATGCGAGTAAGGTTGAGTCGAGTAAAGCATTGGATGCTGATTTGGTTGTCATGGAAAGCAATGGGACAGAATCTAAAAAGCAGTATACAAGCAGCAGTTTAGGGAATTATCTCACACATGTTGCGGATGCAGATATCAGACTAGTAAATGACCAAATGTCATTTGTTGAGGTATAATTGACTGCTCAACATAATGTCCTTGCTAATGAACAACAACATACTGAGCAATCTGAACCCATTTATGACACATATCTGTTAGAAAATATTGATAGCAATACCACTCCTGATTCAACAAATATAAGTCACAGGGGAGGAGAAATTGACCAGGATGCTGAACAATATCAAGTAAAAAGTCCTTTGCTTAATGCTGAGCTTTTCAAAATGAAAGATATGGTTGAAAAAGAAGTTTATAATGAACTTTCAAACAGATTTTTACAACTTGAAAAACATCGTATTTCACTTGAAATTTCAATACAACAAAAGGAAGAAAGTTTTTAAAGTAACAAACCATGTAAAAATTAGGATTCTCCTGAATTACGTGAATTTTTTGAGATATTAAATTGAAAGCTCATCTACAAGCCAAAAACTCAACGATCAACAACTTGAAGAAACAAATTAAAAATGTGCATGAGAAAAGTAATGAAGCCAAGGTTAAACAGGACATTGATGTAATTGAAACAATAAACATCAAATTAGAAAATAGTGTGGCTAAATTACTTGCAGAAAATGAGAAGTTCCATAAGGAAAATGAGCATTTAAAATAGAATATAGACGAAAGACCATAATGACTCATTGATTGCTCAAGTGAATAGTAAGACTATTAAAAAAGCTGATTTAAAGGCTCAGATTCAGGAAAAGGTTTTTGCGAATGCAGCATTGAAAAACAAATTAAGAAAGTTAAAAGGAAATAATATGAATACTAAGTTTGCAAAACCATCAATCTTGGGGAAACTAGTTTTACAACAACTTAGAAACCAATTAGTTGTTAGACAACCGACTACATTTAGATCTCAATGACCAAAATTTTCAAAACCATGGTTTGCCTCCCAAGTTGATGTGAAAAACGATTTGCCAAAACCTGTCACTCCTCATTATTTGCCTAAAGTTGGAGAATCTGTGTTTGTAAAACCTCATCATGTGATTGCATTAGGCTCATCTAGGAATAGTTATAACGAATCATATGGGTCAAATGACATGGCTCATAAGTACTATCTATAGGTAGCTAAGAAAAAGACATAAGACAAAAATACGAATCTTAAACCTAGTGTGATGCATACTACTAGCCTTCAAAACACTACTAATGGTAGCAAACCAAAACTAGGAGCAACAATCAAACATCTAGGAGTTTGCCTGTACCTAAGAGTAGTTGTGATATGTCAAATGTTGTTCCACTAGTAGATCACTCTAGGAATTCTAGCTCCTTTTCGGACTCCAAACACTTTGTTTGCTCGACTTGTCAGAAATGTGTCTTTAATGCTAATCATGATGATTGTATAACAAAATTCCTGAATGAGGTGAATTCTAAAACTAAGGTTCAATCCCCTAAGTCTAGAAACAACATCAAACCCGTAAAAAGGATACCTATTGTAAACAAACCTGAAAGAATGATCTTTAAAGGATATATGTTTTCTCCCAATAAGTCTTCCGCTGTGCATGAGAAACCAAACACTCTTACATCTTGTCTTAGGTGGAAACTGACGGGTAGAATTTTCAAGATTGCTTGTCTTAGGTATACCTACTAGAAAGATGTTCACCGATAGCACAACCAAAGTTGACAGTGAACCTCCAAATGGTTCAAATGATGATATCACTAACCAGTATGAATGCGGTCTAACTCTTAATATCAGTGCAGGTACTCTTAAATTAAGTGCATGTACACCTTTTAATCCTATAAAGGAAAGTCTCAGAGTTTGGTTGCCGAAAAGATGGATATCTCATAAGCCAGGGGTTCAAGGGATTCTAATCTGATGCACATAAACGATGGCATCTGTAGACAACACTTCAGGCCCTGCTTCTTAAAGAAAAGAAAGGTGTACGCTTCAGTGCACTTTATCTTTGAAAGAAGAGAAATCTTCTTGTTTTTGACCATTCTCATCAACAAGTTTCATATTTTCCCATGCTCGTTCAGTCGTTAAGTAGATCCACGTACATTAGCTTGTATTCTAATTCACTAGATCAAAAATAGCAATCACCTATGCAATTTTTGAAGGGGAGAATAGTGAATCAAATGTGATCAATACGGTTTAACTTGGTCTCTCAATGTGTATGAAATGGTCAAATGGCTTTTAAACAATTCAGTTAAGGACCCGAGCCTCAATTCTTGACTCTTGGATACATCAGTTCAGGACTCGTGCAAAACCTAGTTTCTTCATTACCGTATATTCCACCATCTAAGAAAGACCATGATATCATGTGTCAACCATTGTTTGAGGAATACTTTCAGCCTCCATAAAGTGTTGTATCTCATATGCTTCCCACTGTTGCACAATTATCTACTAATACAACCGGTACTCTTTCATCAACCACAATTGTTCAAGATGTACCATCTGTTAGTAATTCTTTAACAATTCAGGAAATTCAATCTCTAGTCATTCATCAAGGTGTTGAAGAACAAATTCAAGGAATTTAAAATGATTAATTTGATAATGAACCCCTCCTGCATAATCTTACTCCAGACCCGAGTTCTAAAGAATCATATTCACAGGGGGTCATTCCATTAAATTTGCATCAGCTTAATCAATCGTTTGATAATCTCGGTAAGTGTTCAAAGGATCACCCATTGGAGAAGGTGATTGGCAATCCTTCTCGACCTGTTTTGACAAGAAGTCAACTACAGGAACATGCCATTTGGTGCTACTTTGTCGCAAATGACAATCCAATTCCATTCGGTGGGAAACGGTCTGGTTGATATCTACTATCTCAAAGGAAGAATAATGGTGGTAATTCTTCATGTATCCTATGTAAATAATTAAATATAAAAACACAAAAATATTTTTTGTTTTATAAAATTTTATTAAAACAAAATACAAAAATGTAAAATCAGAAAAAACAAAATACAAAATTAAAAAATCAGAAAATACAAAAATATAGTATCTCTGACATGTCTTCTGAAAATCGATAACATTTACGGCCTTAGAAATGTCATTCAATAATGATACGAGGCTGTAAATGAAGTTCGAGCAAAAGTTATAAAAGTTTTTAAAACATGTCTTCATGGCTTGCAGTTATTTCAGACTGCAACCCGCTTTTCAGACTAAGGAAAGCATGTCGTCAAAAAGACAGCTATTCCTGACAACGGGTAATTAATTTTTCCCAGGAATGGATTACTTCATATCTATGCATCATGGGTTATGCATACTTTGTTCATAACCCAGGATTGTTTCAAATGAATGTACGTGCTACTGCATTTATTTGTCAAAAGTAAGAGTAATCTTACTTTTATTTGTAAAAAGTTGTCTTCATAATGAATCAATGTTTTCAGTAATCACAAAAAGATTTTTCAAAGACAATTCGTCCACTCACACAATGACAACAACTCTTTAAATAGAAAACGGGTCATTATTTGAGAGGGAGAAAGTGTCATATAATAATCTTTTAAAACGGTCTCTCAAATAAGTCACGGAAGAAACAGATAAAGTTTTTGATAATGACTGATAACAATTTAAAGGGAGTTAATTTATATTAACTACAAGGGCTTTAGATGTCATTTGTTTCAAACTTTAGAGACTTATTTGCAATTTAAGACTTAGTGAATTTAGGCTTGAAACTACATACGACTAATATTGCCAACACCTCATAGTTTGTAAAAGACTTAGGAATGTTTAGAAATTCTTTCATAGTTTTAAAAGCCTTGAAGTTGATTCTCACGGAATAAATTTAAGCTTATTAATTCTTCGAACACGATCTCAAGTATGTGTGCTGATTCGTCGCGAACGACTAGTCGGGTAATATAATATAGTAATCACGTCGGATAAAAATTACTTTAGGAAAAGTAATAGTTTATCATTCGGATGTCGTGTCCCAACGAAAGACGAATTTAAAATTCACGAAAATGTTTCCAAATTAATGCCTGAATATATTTTGATTTTGTTTTTTATTAAAACTAAATATAAAATAAAACTAAACTAGATTATACTAATTAACAAGCAAGCTAATAAGATGAAAATAATATAAAGAAATATGTTTGTCAAGTAAAAGTAAATAGATTCTTAAGTGTGAAATTTTAGATCTTAACGATGAATTAATACCCGTTTAATAAATTGCTTTCTCAAAACGTTGGCTTAATATTAAAAACAACTTTTTAACAAAATATTAATTACTAGCTTAATGCCTACTTAATCTTATGGCTTTTGCCCGTTCGACTAAATAAAACACTAAACTAAATAATTTTTGCAAATTATTAATCACTAGTCACTTATTAAATTCCACACTTAATTCACTATTCACCGATTTACTTAACAAGCATAAAAGTAAACTACTCGCTAAACATAATGATCAACAAAACAAATCTAAACATATTATACTAAATCTATACTAAAGAATTGAAAAGGGAGAGAAAATGGAACCGAATTGAAGAGCCGCAATAAACGATAAAACCCGATTTAATAAGCTAAAGAAAATATTTAAATTCTATCTAGCTTATTAAATCCTTAAGCTCCTCGCCAAAGTGTTGAACCGAATCGCCAAACAAAGACACAAGAGTTAAACAAATAATTTTTAAACATAAAACTAGCTACTGCCTTCAAAATTTTCAGTGCAAAGTTCCTAAACAGAAATAACAAGAGCTATGGGCCAACATATTGGGCTACTTTCTAAGAAATATCACCCAACACCAATTTGCTACTAATATTGATACTACCGTGTTAACTGGAGGAAATTTGTGAGAAAAGAAAACAACTGATTGAGTTTTTAGACTTAAGAATATTAAGCTAGACTAAAACCCATAAGCACTTTTATTATGAAGACTTCTAAAAAGCTAGATCTAAAAAGCACTTGGAAATGAAAAATAGATAATTTTTCGAATGAAACTTAAAGTTTTAAGAAACTATTTTAACAACTACTGAATGAAATAAGCACTTATCTAACCAAATAAGCTCTTGATAGTAATTCAAATAAGCATCCTAAAAACTAAATAAGCACGGATTCACAACCTTAGAAATCAAATAAGCTAAACCGATAAGCTACCAAAACTACTATTAACCTTGAAACCAAATTTAAACTAATCCAAACCAATAAATCATTACTTAAAACGAAACTATCTAAAAAAACTCATAACAAATCGAACCGATTTTTACAACCACAAGATAAGCTATCCTAATCTAAAAGCTATACTATGTCTGCTGCGAAACTATCATAACAAAAATAATATCTGAATCAATAAGCACTCAAACAACAATCCATTTCATTAATAATAATCCTGAATGTCACAATAAGCAATAGAATAAGCTAGATCTGAATTATTTCTACTCCTACGTGCTGCTTCGATAACAAAAAACGAAAGACAAGAATCACGAAATATATAAAAATAAAAGACAAAGATAAAGAGAGAAAAACTACTGCTACTTTCCTATCTACTCTATTCTAATCTACTACTACTAGAAAATGAAAAAAAATGAAAACGTAAAGATGAACAACAAAATATTAAAGTGAAGGATAAGATATGTTCCATTTCGTGATCTGCTCCTTTATCTTTATATCATCTTACGTCAAATTAAGCAGTCAATGGGGCCTTCATTCACTTTGGACTAGCTACATGGGCCAAGTTTTATTAATCACCTGCTGGGCCGAATATTGCATTACACTTTCTGGGCCTGGTTGTAGACTGTTGGGCTTGGTAATGTTTAGTTATTAAACATGAGCTTTTTAATAAGTATGGGTCGGTCCGACCCATATAAATGGTGTCGGGCCAGCCCAATAGAAGGTGAAGGCACCGTCAGACTAGAATTTTTCATGCTCTTTCCAATGGCATGGTCGGGGAATTTTTTCCAACTTCGTCTTGATCTCGAAAAACACGTAAACGTCTTTAAATCTTAACCGAAAGTCATCGTTTTTTGCTTTATTTTCAATCCCTTGTACCTGCAAGACATAAAAACACAAACCAAACATATTTGCAATAATATTTATCATATTTCATGTTTTTAGTCCGTTTATTAGTGTTTTCCAGGGTATAAATGATGTGTAGCACACATCAAATTCTCCCACACTAAGTCATTGCTGGTCCCACACGCAATGTTTATAAAGCACACCTGGAAATAAATAATTTAACCTTCATTAACTTATGACCCCTCACAATCAAACAAGAACAGAAAAGGTCCATCAAGAAGGTTCAAAAATTATTTATTTCGCAAGCGCTCCCGTTTTAACCACTTATTTAATAATAGATAAAAACTAAAATAAATTTTTTATAAAATTTATTTAAAAGGCTTTAAGAACGGAAGTTCGTCATCCTCGACTTTTCACAATCCCCAAACTAAGCTCAAAACGAAATCACAGCCAAATATACGATTAGATGCTAACACTACTCATAAATGCTAATTGTGTAAGAATACACTAACTTAACTTTTAGCTCCTATTATTGTTCCTAAGATCCTCTAACTATATTATTTTTTATTTTTATTGTTGACAAAATAAATAATGTATCCTTATAAATATAAAGTAAACCCGGTTTTAGACCCACAATTATTGAAATCCATTCCTAAAAAGACGATCTGGTAGAATAAGGTCACAATTAATGTTTAAATTTTTCGCCTGATTTAGGGGTTATCCTTTTATTTCATCCCGAAATAACTCACCAACTACGAGTCCAGAGACGATGGCTTGTATTTTAGATAACCCCGGGAGGTCAAAATTTGTGAGCTCTATTATTATTATTATTGCAACATTATTATCCCTCGGTCCTTTAAACAACTGCCACATCGGTATGCGAGCCGACCATGGTCCAAGAGTCGTATTTCGACCAGGAGATCCTCGACCTTTTTGAAGACTGCAACATCGGGAGCGAACCGACCAGATGCAACAAACTTTTATCAGTCTTGGATTTATTATTCTTACTATGGGCCTTCTTTTGAAGACTGCCACATCGGCAGCGAACCGACCAGAGACAGTAAACTTTTATCAGCCCACAGTTCTTATTTTTATTATTATTACCTCCACCCTTTAAACGACTGTCACATCGGTATGCGAGCCGACCATGATCCAGAAGTCTTATTTCGGCTTCGGTTTATTATTATATTATACCTGAATTTTAAGTCCTGTAGTCTATTAACAACTGCCACATCGGTATGCGAGCCGACCATGGTCCAGGAGTCTATTTCCCCACAACACTGACAAAACCTTGATGTGTACCTTACTTTCACCAGAAGGAATCTCTACGAAGGGATCTAAACTAAGAATCGCAAAAACCAAAGTAACTTTATTTATTTAACAATATATAATGTTTATTAAGCTGGTGGGAACAAAAAGCCACAATTAACCTCTATGAGCTCTAAAGAGATCCAACTACTCCACGCTTAGCATCCAACTTATATCTAACTCTATCATTTTTTGCTCTTTGCAAAATTTTAAAGTTTAGCAAATGCTTAGTCTCGAAAGCTAAGGGAAAAGCTAGAGTGAAACACTCGGTCAAGTCAAAAGTTACTTAATTCTACGGGCCTACTTATATCTATATTTTTATATTTTCATCATTTTTTTTATTTTTTTCATTCATTTTTTAACCTTATAAAACAATAAAAAATTTAAAATTTTGGTCAAAACGGGGTTGCGCAGGAACACAGACAGGCACAGGTAAGATCATATTTTAGCAGAAATCCCCCCCCCCATACTTAGAATGGAACATTGGCCTCAATGTTAAAAAATATCAGGTTTTACCCCCACACTTAGGAATGAAAAAGGTAAATGCAAAAATATTCAAGTGTGAAAGGGGTAACAATACATATATAAATGATCAGGATCAAAGATTCCAATAAGTAGAAGATCGAAGACCGGATGATTGGAGGATTGAAAACAAGCACGGGTCTTCACGATCTTAAGGAATCCTGCAAAAACGGTACCACAAACCATAGAAAGAAGCACGCCCCCACACTTGGGCTATAAAATCACACACTTATTTATTAAGAAAATAGAAAGAAGAAAAGACACGGATTGCCTCCCGAGAAGCGCTTGTTTTTTTGCGAGTCTCTAGCTTGACTCTCCCTGAATTTCTTTTTCCTTGGGGTGAAAACTGACCGAAGATTCGGTCATCAATGAAATTTCACTTAAAATATGACATTTATCGATCAAGAAATTATTAATCAGAAGATGTAGAGATTTTCTCGAGGAAGAGAAAACTCCATCTATAATGAGAATTTCGGGATCGAAAACCTTGTCTTCATTTCCGGGGGGAAATGAGACTAGAAGGTCAATATTGAAAAATTCCTTAGAAAGAGAGGAGTCACAATCAGATAATAGAGGAGAAGAATCATTAAGCTCATTAATTGTTAAACCCTTAGTTGATAAATCAAATATATTTTCCTCCAAAACTCTAGTAAACTCTCCTGGATCGATCTCAAGATCAAAGTAAAAATGGTCATACTCTGGTAGAGATATAATGTGAGCGAGTTCATCGGCGAACTCCTCATGATGAAAAACACTCCTATCGGCAGGAGGAAACGGATTAATTGAAAGATCAAAGATAAACGAATCATATTCAGGAAGATAAAAATCAGAATGAGTAGTGGTACTGCCACTACTCTTCTCTTCAATATGATCGTTATCAAAATAGAATGCATCATAATCCGGAAGAGAATAATCAGAATGAGTAGTGGTACTGCCACTATTCTTCTCTTCAATATCAAAACAGTATTCTTTAAGCACTTGATTCTTGAATTCTGTATTATTGTCAGTTCTTACAATGATGACTGGAGCTTGCAGTAGAACTGTAATTTTCTTCAGAAAGGTTTTAATCTCCTCTGGTGCTTCATCTTTTTATCTGAATAAGTGTACCTAAGTATAACAAGAGTAGTCATCCACAATCACCAAAATATACCGCTTCTTATACTTTTGATTCTTATTGGCCCACACAAATCCATATGTAGAAGGTATAACCTTTGCTTTGAATTTGGAACAGGTTTGGGTAGTGAGATGCCTTTTTGCTTTTTTCTTGCTCATATGAGGGACAAAGATGTTCTTTATGATATTTGAATTTTGGAAGACCGATGATGAGATCGTTTTTAGCAAGGTCATTTATGGTGTCAAAATTGACGTGGGATAAAGATTGATGCCATAACCAAGACTTGGTAGAGGTAGCACGAGCCATGAGGTAAATTGGAGATGCAGAGGCCATTTCATGGAGATTGATGGTGTAAAGGTTTGTTATACGATTTCCTTTTAACAAATCAACTTCTTCAAGATTTCTGACAAAGCAAGTGTTCCTTCTAAAAGCGACCTCTAGATCTGAATCACAAAACTGACCAACCGAGAACATGTTGTGTCCCAAGCCCTCAACGTAGTAGACCCTTGCAATCAATATATTCCCCCATTGAAGGTCACCATAACCTAAAATTGTAGCAACATGATCATTTCCAAAGCGAACAGTTACTAGAAATTTCTAGATGAAATTAATGAGAAGCTTTAGATTCCCTGTCATATGCTTGGAGCAACCCGATTCAACACACCATAAACAAATTTGGACAACCTGCCAAGAAAAGAAGTAGAATTTGGAAACTGTTTTCTTATAGGTTCTGTATTATCACCTTTTGAGCTGTCTAACTGACACTCAGAGTCACTGGATTCAATTAATTTTCCTTTAAGGTCAAAGTTCTTCGAGTTGGTGACCACCTAAGGTAAGTTTTAGTTTTTCTAGGTTTAGGTGAAGCAAGTCTTTCTTTAGACCCTACATTCTTAGGTTTTGTGACCTTTGGCTTATATTTCTTTTGATTTGCAATTTTTGAAACATTAGCCCTGAGTTTATTACCACAAGAATTCATATCATTCACAACTTAAGCACACAAACATCATGATTGGCAGTAATTAAACATTGCTTACACATAGCATAAACAACTTCAGATTTATCATTCTGAATAGCAAGCATAATGTTATTACATTCAAATGACATATGTTTCTTATTCTTAGAAAACAATAAATTCCTATGGTGTTCTTCTACTTCAACTTTTTATTCTTGATGCAACTACTCTTAGACGCAGATGGGACTCCATCATTCTTTGTATTGCTCCTAGACTGTGGCGTTTTGGTCTTAGCAATGTTGTCTATTCCTGTAGAAGATAAACCATTTGAATCAGAATTAACATCATGCTGAGTGAAGACAAAAGGTTGTGAAGTTGTGATTAGATTTGTCCTAATGCTTGCTCTAGCTTTGTTGATAGGCATAAATTTGTCTTCCCTAGAAGTCTTAAACGGGCAATCAATTTATCATTTTTAACAACCTTTGATTCTTTGGTGGTGGGTACAAGTTTGAAGTGAATGGGTTTGCCAAATCATTCGTCTTAACAACCTTGGGAGGAACTCGAGTTTTTGAAAATTTTGGACGAGCAGATTGAAATGCATTTGATTGTCGAACAACCCCATTGGTTTATAAGATGTTACAAAAGAGGTTTCCCCACAGTTGATTGACTTGCAAACTTAGTATTCGCACTCGTACCTTTTGTGGTGTCATTTTGTTCGAAAACCTTATCAAATAACTGGGCTCTTAACGTAGCATTTTCATAAATGGTGTCATGTATTTTTTCTTGTAAAGAGTCAGTTATTAATTTGGTCTGAGCCTATGTCACTTTGATAGAGTAAAAATGATTCTTGTATGTTGTCTTAAGATGTTCATTTTCTTTTGCATATTCAAAACCTAAAACTTTAAGGACACGTTCTCATCTTTAAGTTTCTGAGACAAAGGATCAAAGGTATCCATACTCTTACCCTTGAATCTCCCAACTAAGCTTGCAACCATTAGATTTAGTTTTGCATGTCATTATAAGCTTTATCATACGAAATCTTGTCATATTTGCATTCCTCACATTTTGTATACCAATTATTCCAAAGTACAACATATTCTTTTTCCTTTTTAATAATGCAAGTTTCAAGTTTTTCTTTCGTACGATCAAGCTCAGTTTAGAGATTTGATGTATCTGCAACTGATAAGGTGTCATTTTATACACTACTTCGAGATCATTTAACCCCCTAAATCATGCAAATATGCCCAGACAAAACCAATGACCAAACTTGTCTCATGGCTCAATCGTCAAATGAGGTAACCCTTAACTCTTCTTACTATAGTGATAATGTATCTTCTCTTGATAATGATAATATGCAAATTAAATACGTAGCTTATGTGAAATTAGCTTAAAAATCATTAACAAGAATAAAATTTTGAAAACTAAAAGAGATCTTTTAGAAAAAGAAATTTTAGAATTAAGAAAATTAAGAAACTTGAGAGAAGTAAAGAAATTGAAATTGCATGTAAGTCATGTGATGAACTTAAATCGGAAAACGCCGAACTTAAAGAAACTCAAGTTAAATTTGTTAAATTTGATAAAAGTGCTAATACACTTAGAGAAATGTTAGATAATCAAAAGTCATCTAGTTGTAAAATAGGTCTAGGATTTGAGGATAGTAAAGCATCAACTAGCGGAACTAAAATTATGAGTTTCGTTGGATCGTCCGCTAAAAATTTGACGGGCGGATCCACCATTAAAGGGCATGGATCCACCATACCTGGATCCGTGAGTCGCAACGATAGCCAAAAAGGGACATAACACGTTTTTAGTCCACGCTTATCCTCTAGATCGGATTTTGTTATTACTAGGAAGAAACTAATACATAATAGCATTGATGTGTCAAAGAAACCATCTTTAAAACCATCACTCAAAAGCGGTATAGGTTATGTCAAAACCGAGTCTCGATCGAAAACACCTCCACCTAGGAGAAACATTTCTTCTCAACCAAGATACAACATACCTCAATCTAGGAGAAACTCTAGACAACCAATTCATCAAAACTTCTATCCTATGAATTGGAACAACCAACAAAATCAAGGTTTGTACATATGGGAAATTGTATCCCATTTCAATATCCCAATCAATTGCAACAAATGCAAAGGATGAACAACACTAACATTTTCGGACCCATGAGATATTGGGGACCAAACCTTTGAATTTGTTTTTGTTAAAATATGTATGCTTGAGAACATACTTGGAACCGGATGAGTAGATCAAAGATAGTGGTTGCTCCAAACATATGACGGGTAACAAGAGTTTATTCTCTACCTACAAAGCATACAATGGTGGTAACGTTGTTTTTGGAAGTAACTTAAAAGGAAAGATCATAAGCAAAGGTACGATCTCTAACGACTCTCTCGCCATATCTAATGTAGAACACGTAGATAACTTAGCCTTTAACTTACTTAGTGTTGGTCAAATTTGTGGCAATAAGTGTCAAGTATTATTCACGAAAGAAGGTAGTGAAATAATTAAAGATGGTAAAATCATTAGAAATGGAATTAGGAAAAATGGTCTATACGTAATGAAATTAGATAATAAGTCTCAAGACAAATTATGTCTCGCCAAGGTAGTGGATAATTCTACCTTATGGCATAGAAGACTTGGTCACGCTAGTATGCGTTTAATTCAATCGTTGTCGTCTAAGAAACTAGTTAGAAACTTACCTAAGCTCAAATTTGATAAATATTTTTGTGATGCTTGTAAAATTGAGAAGCAAGCTCATGCAAGTCATAAAGCTAAAAATATGGTTTCCATTAAAAGATGTTTAGAACTATTACATATGGACTTGTTTGGTCCATCGGTAATTAAAATCTATAGAGGTAATTTATACACCTTAGTTGTAGTAAATGATTACTCTAGGTATACATGGACTAGATTTCTAAAGACTAAAAATGAAGCTTTCGAGAAATTTGAAATATTAAGTAGGAAAATTCAAAACCAACTAGGTAGTTCTATAATAGCTATTAGAACGGATCATGGTCAGGAATTGGATAATGAGGTACAATTTGGAGCTTATTGTGATGCACAAGGCATTACTCATAACTTCTCGGCTCTACGTACTCCACAATCAAATGGGGTAGTAGAAAGAAAGAATAGGACCTTACAAGAGATGTCTAGTACCATGCTTAATGAACAATCAATTCCACAAAAGTTTTGGTGTAATGCCGTTGATACGTCAACTTACATATTGAATCGAATATTAATTCGACCAATACTAGGAAAAACCCCTTATGAAATATTTAGAGGTAGGAAACCCTCTTTAGAATATTTCAAAGTCATTGGAAGCAAGTGCTTTATTTTAAATAATAAAGACTATTTAACCAAGTTTGACCCAAAGTCATACGAATGTGTTTTTCTAGGGTATTCTCAAAATAGTAAAGCTTATGTAATATTAAATAAACACTCTATGAAAGTCGAAGAATCACTCAACGTGACATTTGATGAAAGTCCTCCTCCTACCAAATTATCACCATTGGTTGATGATGATCTTGGTGAAGAAGAAGCTATTAAAATAAATACCAAAGTAGTAAATAATATTAATGAAGAAGATGAGTCGATAGAAGTTAACGAAATTGTTAACATTAAGGAGTCCAAGAATCATCCATTAGATTAAGTCATAGGAAATCTTTATCAAAGAACATTAAGGTCTCAAGCCTAAAACCATAGCAATTTCTTTTGTTTCATATCTACTATAGAACCCAAAAATATTAATGAGGCTTTAAAATATGAAAGTTGGATTGTAGCTATGCAAGAAGAACTAAATCAATTTGTAGCTAATGATGTTTGGGAATTAGTCCCTCTACCTATAAGTCAATCCATCATAGGAACAAAATGGGTCTTTAGAAATAAATTAGATGAAAATGGTATAATATCTAGAAATAAGGCTAGATTAGTGGCATAAGGATATAATCAATAAAAAGGTATAGAGTATGATGAAACATATTCTCCGGTAGCTAGATTAGAGTCAATTAGAATACTTCTTGCTATTGCTTGTGCAAATGATTTTAAACTATATCAAATGGATGTAAAACATGATTTTCTAAACGGTTTTATAAACGAAGAGGTTTATGTTGCTCAACCTTCGGGGTTTATTGATTTTCAAAAACCAAACTATGTTTATAAACTTGAGAAAGCTTTATATGGTCTTAAGCAAGCTCCTAAAGCTTGGTATGATAGACTAAAAGCATTTTTGATAAAAC
>BQNB010094820.1:0-26024 GCA_026074375.1 Tanacetum coccineum
TGGCGATCCGATGGATGCAGAATAAAAGGTATTCTATGGCTTATTGGATTCGGCTTATCTTCTTTTCACTTCTCTCTCTTTGCTTATTCGAAATAAGTTTTTCTTGTAAGCTTATTTAAAAGCTTATTTACCTAGCTTGTTTAAGGAGTAAAATAATAAATCAAAAAAAGCTTTCTAAGCCTATTTGACTTATCCTTTCTCTCCCTTTAATAAGCTCGACTAAATAAGGTTTTAAATAAGTTTTCATATTGCTTATTTTGTTTAATCTTAGCTTATTGCTCCCTAATCTTCATAGCTTATTCGGATTTAAGTGTAGCTTTTATCATCATATTGTAGTCGGCTTATTAGCTTATTTAGTTTGTGATCCATTTGTTGAAATGCTTGTAGCTTATTTCGATTTTTGTTTAAGTGTTTTGATTTCAAGAAATGTTAATTTCATATTACTGTTTGATCACTTAAAAGTTTAATAATCTATTTAGCTAGTTTGATTTCAAAGGTTGCGAATCCGTGTTTATCTAGTTTTTAGAATGCATATTTGATAACGGTTTAGATTGAGCTTATTTGACAATTGTCGTGTGTTTTCTTAGTTGGTTAAAAAAGTGCGTTTGTCTATCACTACATCTGATCTTCTCTTATTTGCTCAATTAGTTGGTTAGTATACATTTGATTTGGGCCACGTTTTAATCAGTTAGGCTCGTTTGGTTTGTTTTTGAATTAGGCTGCGTTCATTTTGTCTACATGCTTGTTTTCAACTGGGTCTCGTTTGGCTTATAGATTTGAAAATTAGGCTTGCGTTTGAACCTCTTCTAATTAACTTGGGCTTGCAGTTGAGTGGTGTAGCTTAGTTAGGATTAGGTTAGGGCCCGAATGGATTTGGATTTATATCATTTGGGTTTCGTTGGGCCTCGATGGACTAGGATTGGGAATTTGATAAGCAAGTAGAATTAGCATGAATTGTAAAAGGTTTTTTTTATTAATAGTTTCTTGTTTTTGTTTTGACTTTGGTACCGGTCAACTCATGAGGCGTGGAGCTTACAGGTTTAATAAGCTAGATAGAATTTAAATATTTTCTTTAGCTTATTAAATCGGGTGTTTATCGTTTATTTGCGGCTCTTCAATTCGGTCCAATTTTCTATCGTTTTTCAATACATTAGTGTAGCTTTATTTTAAATGTTTAGTTTTGTTTATTTGATCATAATGCGTAGCGAGTAGTTTTATTAGTGCTTGTTAAGTGATATTGTGAAATGGGAATTAAGTGTGGATTTGAAAAGGGTTAATTAATTAATAATCTTTGATTATTTAGATTTGTAGTTTAAATGTTTTAAAAGGCAAAATCCGGAAAAATAGTCAAACTGCACATCTAGTAATTAATATCTTTTTAAGAGGTTTTTATCAAAATAAACCAACGTTGTGAGATAAAATTCTTTTCTAAGGAAATTAATTCGTTAATAAACCTTAATTCACACTTTATGAACTTTTCACGTCACTTAGCAAGCATTTTCGTCTTATAAATCTTTTAGTTCATTTTAGCTTAATTCTCGTAGTTTAATTGCTTAGTATAATTCTAGTATTAATATTAGTATAATTTTCAGTATTAAATATAGTTTTCTAAAAAGTAGTTTAATTTCTAAAAACAAAAAAATCTTAAAAGATAATCAAACATTTTTCTTCAAAACATTAACATGGATTTCAATTCATCTCTCGCCGTGGATACGACACTCGGAAGATAGACTATTACTTTTCCTAAAGTAATTTTCTTATCTAACGGGATATACTATATATTATTACGACACGCGTTTGACGTCCAATCACCTCTCTTCCATCTTATTTCTTATTCTTATCTAGTGCTTATTGTATGTTATTGATCACGTAACAGAAAGAGCAACAAAATTGTTTCAAAGCAACAGCTAAACCAATAATGGTATGATTCTGTGGACCCCCTAGAAGCCCGGAGAACACAGCTTGATTGGTTTTATCTTCAAAGTCATACATCACCTACACATTAACATGCATGTAAAATCTAATTAGCATGGAGTGAGATTAAATAATAAAATTTATATGTGTCATATAAATACAGTAACTTACTTGTTCGCCCTTTTTGTTAATCTCTTATGGCCCCTTTATGAAAAAGGTCATGGATCCACGTGGTCCACGTAGTGACTTGTGTGTCGTGGTGGTTACAACATCAACATATTCTAAAGGAGATGGTATAACACCAACAGTAACCAACCCGCTAATGTGTGCCATGTCAGCTAACATGATAGCTATTTGTTTGTCGCAAACCTGTCAAAAAATAAGAGAGTCAAAGATTTGAGATATCAAGACTCATGAATAAAAAGAAGAAATAAGAAATTACTGACAATTACCTTGCACATACGGGCATAATCATATACTCGAGCATATGCACTTGCACCAACTACAACTAATTTTGGCATAAAGAGCACAGCACGTTTCTCCATCTGCTACCAACCATCAAACCACATGATACCTGAAAAAGTAAAACAAAAAATGTGGCTCGCCCATGACGAGATGTGCTCTCCCCTCGCTCATGCAATATCTATTAGATAAAAGCAAACAAATTTGATTGTTATTGTTGTGTTACAATGGAATACGCCTACATTTTTGTGTTATAGTGCATTACTAAAGAAGCATGAAGTTTAACAGGTTTTTACATAGTAATGAGTAACGAGTTAAGTTAGGTTGCATCTTATACATTATTTCAAATGGATGGATTTTTTTTCTAATAACAGAAATGGTTTAAATGGATAATGAAATATGTTAGGGTCAACGATTTGAACTGTTGCCCAAACCCTCTTGACCCGACCATATCTTGATCTCTTAGTATAGAGGTACCTGGATACTCCTAGAACAAAACTTCATCATCGCCAAAAGGAGAGGACTTAATAGGCACTTGTTTAAGCTATAATATTTGAGCAGTTACATACACGGTGAAGTTTTCAAATTTTTTACCAAGTTTATCATAACAACCATCTTTTATTGAATCATTGTTGTCTTTATTTGCTCCCATGGTTCAAACTTGACTTGATTTCATGAAACGTCCGGCAACCATTTCAAAAGCCAACTCAGATACTAATGGAAGAAATGTGTAAAGTGAAACACCAAGACCGGAGCTCAACTTGCATTGCCAAAACATACTTGCATGGTGGACCAGGGGGTGTTCGTTAATGGCTGCACACATATTATTGTAAAATTTATAAATTATGCAAAATTCAAATTGTATGGATTACTAAAAGTTAACCATCAGTTGAACAACGGGCTGCAAATGGAAAATCCACTAAACTTTCACCATTTTCCTGATTTATTCCCTTAACTTATTATAGTTGATTAAGTCCCTTCGCTTTGTTTTTTGTTGTACTGTAAAGTTGCGAAAAATTGAATCAAAAAGTGATGTCATGCACTAAATCATGCAAATTTAAATGTTAACCTCCATGGCTCCATATCGTTGAAAGTTTAGTGCTCTTACCAATATTAACCCATAAACAGAATAGTTCCTATATATGGTTACGTTATTTGATAACTTTATATACCTTCATTGGAGGTGGATGTGGTAATGCTTGAAGCGGCTTCGGGGTCCTTGGTGAAGATCAAGAAGGAGAAACTTTAGGCGGAAGAACCGGCACTTGTAAACATAAAGATGATAAAATATTAGCTTTAGGAAGGAACTAACAATAAAAAACAAAAAAACAACTAAAAAAAGTAATATAAAACACATCAGTAGTTCTTACTTTTAGGTGTCCAAGCTCACTCCTCAAATCAGACACATGATCAGCATCAACAACGTTACAAAAAATTGGAGCAATCTTAAAATAACCATCAATCTTTTTAGAAATAATACAATTAATAGAAGAACAACAATGTCTGAAAGATCATGCCATCTACAAATCGGCTACATAAGGTTCTTGGTTCTAGAGATTTCTTGAGACCAGTTTTCAGGTTTGTTTTTTGGTTGAAGATATTTTTCAAGATCGGCGCTCGATCTGATTTTTAGTTCGTCAATTCTGTCGTGACTGTGCACAATCCATGGAAGTGTTAGGGATGAAGCAAATATTGCCAAAAGGTTCAATTCAGTGATCAAGGTTGTAGAAATGTGTTTGTAAAATGTCAATGCACATATCATCTTAAGTAAAGATGTGTATTCATCAATTAATAACCAACTCAGATTGAGTTCCAAATATCATTTATCTTAGTGTGATTACTGTTTCAAATCGAAGTAAGACGTGTACTCCTAACCAATCTAATATACCAACAATCATTAGGTAAGTCACGATCACGTTAAGCCATTATCGTGGTCCGCATATTCGTTGTCAATAGCTATACTATATTTAAATCACAAAGCTACTATCATAACAGTGTCGGGTCACTTACCATGACATTTTACATCCACAAGATTATACTTTCTGAGTACTTTTTTTTTGTAACATGACATCTCCAAAATACTCATTTATTGCCTTAGTAAATAAATAAGGTATGATGACAACTCTGTCCAATTTTGAAATATATGAAAGATAATCAATTTTTGAAGGTTTTCAAAGTGATTAGCAGATAACTCAAGCTAAATTCATAAAAAAAACAATCATCTTTTAATTAGTTTACATGAGATTCAAAATAGAAATAAATGACTTTTGGAGCAAAAACTACACATTCATATAAGATTATAGTAACCACATTATATCTTATTTTAGTTCCATTTACAGTATGTGACCAAAGGTCGAGTTTGGCAAGTATAGATTGTTTAAAGTAAAAGTAGGCAATAAAGGAAAATACTAACTTGTGGTTTAACTTCCACGATTTCATTTGGGTTGGGTTGAAACACTTCTTATCCAGATAAAGTTTTTATAAAATATAATTAAGTTCAAACCAACAACTAATAAAGAAAATACATACATGGGCCATAAACTTCTTAGCAAATAATTTTCCAAGCTTCCTAGTAGCCTCATCATGAATGCAGTAACCAGATAATTTTGCCAAAGTCACCTGGATAACTTACTTCTACCTTTCGATAATATAATTTTTCATGAAAAACGTTTAAGTAACAGACTTGCAGCAAAAATGAAAGAAAAAAGTGTCATAAATGGATATATAATGTCAAAACGCTCGTTCGTTAAAGCCCCTGATGGTTGATCTTATTTAACTTATTCCTAGAGTTTTAGAAAATCGAAACAGAAAACTAAAGAAAACTTTCTACATCTAAACACACCATAATCTACATTAAATACTACTATCAAGTAGCTAAGTTTATCATCCATGACTAAATTATGGAAAAAAAAAACATAACTAAGTATATATATATAGCTGTGCATATTTAATAGCTAATTTAAAAACACAAATCGTCTCACTCTCCAATCTTCTTCCTTTCCATCTTTATTAATTAAATTACAGTTTCAATAAAACCCTAGATTTTTTCCTCGAAACTGAAACAAAATTAAAAGAAAAATCACAAACCCTTTTAGAATTTCTAAAAGCCTATATCAAATTAAAACAAAATCAAGAAATTAAACATTAAAAAAATCATACCTTTAGGCCTTTTTTTAGAACGGCAATTATTTCATAGCCTATAGCACATATCTCACAATATATTTCACACATGCATCCAACGAAACTTGAACCCAGAACCTCTAGGTTGGTGGAGAACTCACATACCCAAGGATACCTTTGAGTGGCCAACTGAGCTAGCCCAGTTAGTTAATACATTTAGGCCATTGAAAGAATTTATGTTCTTCAATAAATGAATTATCACAATTATCATTAGAAGTACCGCGGCAACAACTAAATTGAAACATGTTTACTTTAATTAATTTTCAAATCTCTCAATTATTCATTTAGGATTCGACTTGGATCTGTGGGTTGAAGAAAAACTGGTTCGAACTGTCAGTGAAAGCAGAATCCTTGTATAGTAATGAGTTGTAATTAATTTTGAGAATTTAGGTGATTTTGCTATTCGACTTTGGTTTAGGGTGAGGAACCGTGAATTTAGGAACTATGAATCTGATTTAGGTTTTAGGAGACAATGTGGGTAACTGTGTTTTTTCGTTAGTTTCAAATTATACCCTTTAAAAGTTTTATATTAACATGCTTTTTCCTAAAAAATTTAATTTTTGACACATATATTTTTTAACTAAAATTTTCTCTAAAAACGAATTTACAAATAGTTTTTCCAAACAAAAAATTATTTAAGTTTTCTTAATAAAAATACTTAAACTCAACACAATTTGCATCGTCGTTGGTGTTATTCGTCCCTTTCGATGAGCAACTAACGAGCTACATTCGTATATTTTTTTCTTGTGATCAAGTGATGTATTTTTTTAGTATGTTACAAGACCTATATGCATCAATAACGACTATAACTCAAAAAAGTTTTAGTTATCGTGATATTATTGCACCTTAGATGTTTGACTAAAAAACGTTACACACTCAGGGTAACGTCATAAATACTAGTTATAAATAAAAAATCTGTCAGAAATAAAAAACCCCAAATTAAACTAAAATTGTTACAACAACACAAACCCTAGAAATCACTAACAACTTATCTTTAATCATTCAGGTAATCTGACCTCTTTGCATTGTTTTTTATTCATGTTAGGTTTTAATTTCCAAAAGAGTCACTTAATAAACAAACAACTTTGTTAGAAAAACAAATGGATGAATCCATTTCGTGGGATCAAAAGTGTAAAAGCTCTAAAGAACTTTTCAAAATTAAAAGAAGTGTTGACACGATTTTTGATGGAGTGGAACGTTGCAAACAAACAATCGCTAAAAGAACATATTTTATATTCACATAAGCCAGTGCATTCATAACACTAGCGAGAGGGGAAATTTTTTTATCGGCCCGGAGAGGGGGGATGTAGAGGGAATCAATGGCTGGAATGGAGAAAAATTCACTTGTGTTTGAAAGATAAATTGTTGCTGATTTGAGATACTTTAATATCTCTATGTACATGAAGTATACTCTCTCAAATCTCAATTGGAACACTAAAAAAACATAGTCTTTTGACACTTGAAATCGACCAGCTTCAAAGGATTCATTACTTTGCTGATCACATACTTGGTGTGAACATCGAAATGATGAAGTTATTCAATTTTTGCAATGTGATTATTTGAAGCTTTGGAAAAATGTGAACGTCTTGAAAAAGAACTTTCAAAAAGTAGAACAATGTCAAAGATTTTGAAGCTACTTCAGAAACATGCGATTAATCTTGTCTTTGATTTACAACAAATGTAGAAAAAAGATAGAAAATGACAAATCTTTCAAAGAAAAGTCAGTCAAACGTATTTCCTGAAAGAACGGAACAATATATGAAATTCACGACTTGAAAGCTCAAGTACAAGACAAAATCATGCAATAAGTTGAGGTTGAAGAAACTCATTGAAAAGATGAAAGGAAAATCTGTGGAAACTAAGTTTGAAAAATCATCAGTTATTCGACAACCGAATGCTTTTAAAAGTCAAAGACAATCAGTTTTAGGAAAACCGGCTATTTTTTTAGATTCTCTTGAAAAGAAAGATTTTTCAAAGTCAAAGTCAGTTACCAAAAATAATGTGTCAAATGATCTTTCAAAACCAGTCACTGCACATATTTTGCCTCAGAATATAAAGTCAATTTTAAAGAACACAAATGTGATTGCTCTAGGAATGTATAAGTACACTTATAAACGAGCAATCAAACAAGAACACCTGACAGTTGACCCTCAATATTAGGAAAACTAACAAACGCGTGTCCTTTTCTACAGGAGTAATTCCCTCTACTAGTGTTAGCAGACCACAGCTTAAGAGCAATCGAATGGGAGATAGAGTCATGCCTAAAAATAGTCAAGGAAAGAAGCAAGAAGTAGAAGACCACCGTAGGAATTTTAAGTTTTCAAATAATAAAACGTCTGTAACTGGGTATAATGACAGTTTGAATGCTAAGATATCGAATGTAAACTTTGTTTGTGTTACTTGTGGAAAATGTGTGCTAAATGACAATCATGATATGTGTGTTCTTCATTATATCAATGGCGTTAATTCTAGGACTAGAAAACAAATTGATATGCCTATTAGTCCCAGAGAACCCAAGAAAACTGTGAACCAATCTATTGCAACACTCACAACATCACGCGACTCGCGCGAGCGCGATGCCACAGACTCCACTGTCAAGAAACCTAGAAACATAATTAGGAAGATATATGAGCAAGTTATTAAGACATGCAGTTGGTGGTACCCTAAGTTTACACCACCCGGATACAAATGGAAACCTAAGTCACCAACAGGAAATGTCGACCCAAATGTTAGTATGCCTTTAGGAAATGCATCTAGAACTGCTAATATTTTGGAACCTATGTCTCCTAGGTGTTCCACACTGTCCAATACTCCATTATCTTCTAATTCTTTTGCAGCTCGTAGAGATAATTCTATTCATCGTTGACTCTGGGTGCTCAAAGCACATGACGGGAAATCTCAAACTTCTAACTAATTTTGTGGAGAAATTTTTAGGCACGGTGAAGTTTGGAAATGATCAAATTACACCGATTCTTGGTTATGGAGATTTGGTTCAAGGAACTATAACTATAAAAAGGGTTTATTACGTCGAAGGGCAAAATCATAATTTATTTCTCCGCGTTAAATTTAGTGATAGCCGATTTGGAATTGCTTTAGGTATTCTAACATGTTACATTCGTGATTTGAAGGAAATGAGGGGTTTATTTTAGAGGGGGATAGGTGATGGTTGGATGATAGAGATTGTTTATTAATAGAAATTGAATTGGGGAGGTTGGGGGAGTTGTGAATATTGAGGGATTATAATGGGGGGTGGGTTGAAGAGAGAGATATAGTTTAGGGGGTATAATGTTAGGGAGGGATTGGTTTGTTGTGGGAATGGAAGGATTTTGTTTTTGAGGGTTTTGATGAGGGGAGAGGAGGTTAGGGTTTTTTGGTTGGTTTTGTGGGAGGGTTTATTTTGTGGTTGGGGTTTTGAATTTTTTTGGAGGGGTATAGTTTAAGAAAAATGGGGATTTTTTTTAGGGTATAGGAGAATATGGGGGGGTGGAGAAATGGGAGGGGGTTTTTGATGGTTTGGTTTGTTTGTGGGAGGGGTTGGGGGGTGGGTAGTAGGATTGTAGAGGGGGTAGGTAGGGGGGGGGGGGTGGGGAATTTGTTATTTTTAAGATGGGAGATTGGTGGGAAAATTAGGGGATATTTGGTAGGAATGGGAATTTGGGGTTATGGGGCGTTAGGTATTTGGATAGGTTGGGTGGTGTTTTAGAAGGGTGGATGAGGGGATTTTGGTTGGTGTTTATATTTAGGATTAGATGTTTATAAGGTTTATTTTATTAGGGGGTTTTTTATGTTAGGTAGAGGGGGGTGAGGACTCGAACGAATGCTAAGCACCGCTAAAGTTACTTGTTTCTTCTTTCGGGGATAAGCAAATGCACCGCAGTTTTGTACTAAAAACCGTTCAACTAGTTTAAACTTCGTAATTCACTCACATGAGAAAATACCTTACCACATCATCAATGGCCGGAAACCGTCTGTTAAGTTCTTTTACATTTTTGGCTCTCTTTGCTACATCGTCAGAGATGGTGAAAATCTTGATAAAATGAAAGAAAAAGGTGATGCATGTATTTTTGTAGGGTATTCTACTCAGTCAAGAGCTTACAGGGGTATCTTAACAATATAACAAGAAAAATAGTTGGAAAACCATTCATGTTAACTTTGACGAATTGCCTCAATGGCGTCAGATCACGTCAGTTCTGACCCGTTCCATAATTGTCCGAACAGGAGGGACATACTTGAACAAGACATTAAATTCCTGGTCCCAAAAGAGTCACAAAAATGTTCCTACAAGCATCTGAGACATAACAAAGTCAAATGAACTAGATTTGCTAATTAGTCTGATGTTCGAAGAATTACTCAATGAACTACTCTAGTTGTGTCAAAAGTCTTCCCTGTGAGCGCGCGAGTGAGAGTCGCGGATGATCCTAATAAACGTAAAAAACATAACACAACTCAATCTTCAACAACAACCGTTGCTGCAGATGCACCTCTATTGAACATTCAAACAACACCACTAACCACAAATCAAGCACCAACTCAAGTACCAACTGTCACTGCCACTAAGAACATTATTTAAGCAAAAACCAATAACGAATATGCATAAGTTGACGACGATGAATTTGTCAACGTCTTTAGTACACCGGTACAAGAATAAGGGGAGACATCGTCTCGTCATGTTGATTCTTCAAACATGAATACATTCTCTCAAAACCATCCTTCTGGACATCGTTGGACAAAAGATCATATATTAGAACAAGTCATTAGAAATCCTTCTCAATCAATTAGAACAAGACGTCAGCTAGAAACAAATGGCGAAATGTGTATGTTCGCACTCACCGTGAGTCGAACCAAACCGAAGAATATCAAAGAAGCCATGGCTGATTCTGCATGGATTGAAACGATGCAGGAAGAACTTCACCAGTTTGATCGATTAGATGTATGGGAACTAGTCGACAAACCACTTTGCAAAAATGTCATTAACATGAAGTGGATCTGGAAAAACAAACGTGATGAGGGAAATATTGTAATTCGCAACAAAGCTCGTCTTGTAGCTAAGGGATACGCTCAAAAAGAAGGAATTGATTTCGAAGAGTCATTTACACTAGTTGCTCGGTTGGAAGCTGTCCGCTTATTTATTGCGTATGCTGCACGACAAAATCATTTTTTATCGGTATACCAGATTGGACGTTAAGTACAACATTTTCTTTAATGACCCTCTGAAGGAAGAAGTGTACATAAACCAACCAGATGGATTTGTAGACCCATATCATCCCGATCAAGTCAACCGTCTTAAGAATGCATTATATGGACTCAAACAAGCACCAGGAGCATGGTATGATGAACTCTCCAACTTCTTGGTAACTAAATGATTCTCAAAAGGTTCTATTGATCCAACTCTGTTCATAACTAAACATGGGGAAGACATATTGCTTGTGCAAATTTACATTGATGACATTAATTTGTTGGTATCTACAACCCCCCAAAACTTTCAAAAAGGTTTGAAAAACTAATGCACAACAAGTTTGAAATGTCTATGATGAGGGAGCTGAAATTATTTTTAGGAATTTAGATCCACCAATACCCTCGTGGTATCTTTATAAACCAAGCTAAGTATGCTCAAGAGATACTTAAAAGCATGATATGACCTCATGTGATACGAATTGGTACCCCAATGGCTACGAACACCTAGATGACAACTGAGGTGGTTCTCCGAACGACAAACAAAAATATTGTAAGCAATGAGTCTGAGCACTCATGTACCTAACAAAAAGTAGACCAGATATTGTACATGCAACATGTTATTGTGCTCGCTATCAAGCGAAACCGACTGAGAAACATCTCATTGCGGTTAAGCGGATCTTTTGGTACCTTAAAGATACCATGAACATGGGACTCTGGTATCCGAAACACACCAGTTTCGAACTAACTGCCTTTTTAGATTCAGATCACGCGGGTTGTCTCGATTCACGTAAGAGTACATCTGGTGGCATACAATTTCTAGGTGGTGACAAGTTAATCAGATGGTACGTCACAAGAAAGCAGTGATGCACTCCAATGTCTTCAGCAAAGCCCCGAGTATGTGTCTTTATCTGCGTGTTGCGCTCAAGTTTTATGGTTGAGAACTTAGCTCACAGATTATGGCTTCCACTTTGACAAAATACCTATGTATTGTGATTCAAAGGCAACCATAGCCATCTCGTGCAATCCAGTCCAGCACTCATGTACCAAGCACATCGATGTCAGATATCACTTCATAAAGGAACAGGTTGAAAAGGGTATTGTTGAATTATTCTTTGTCGAAACTGAATACCAGTTAGCTGACCTGTTTACTAAAGCTCTGTCGGAAGATAGGTTTAAGTATCTCATCAGACGACTCGGTATGAGATGTTTGACTCTAGAAGAACTGGAGGTTATCTCTGGCAATCTCGATGACTGCTTGGGGGGGATCTAGGGGGGGACAAACATCGATTTGTAAATATTTTTATTTTTCTCTTTATTTTGATTTATAAATATTTTTGAAAAAGAAAATACAAAAATATAAAACCAACAAAAAAAATAGAAAAATATAAAATCTATAAAAAAACAAAATATAAAATTAGAAAATTTCAAAAATACCAAAATGAATCTTCTCGACATGTCTCTTGGAATAGATAACATTTACGTACCTAGAAATGTTGATTAACATCGACACGGGCGTGTAAATGAAGTTCGAACAAGAGTTTTAAATGCTTTCAAAACATGTCATTTCTAAATTTTCTCATAATGACTTATGTACATTTCAGTGCATAACTCGGACCCGAATGTAAAAGGGAAGTGTACGTTTCAGTGCGCTTACTCTTTAAATAGAAGAGAAGTCTTCTATCATGGTTTTTATAAATCGTTGAACACAATTTTCCAAAAAGGACTTTTCAATGTCAAATTGTCTAGAATGTATTTGTGGTATTTTTTCATAAAAAGTAGTATTTGTTAAAATTGTGTGTTCAACACTCCCTTCCTCGAATATGTTTAAAAAATTATGGTACTTACAATGTCATTTTAATGTTGATAATGATTTCTAGGGGGGAGCCTTAAAAAACAATAAGCCTTTTTCATGTGTTGGGTACATCTCATAAATGTCAACTTTATGTATCCAAACACATTTCGTGAAATTAAAATATGGAAATTATAATGTCAAATAATAATATACATTGTTCACTAAGGCATCTCGCTCCGTCTTCAACATTTTGTGGTGTCATATCAATTTTTCATTCCAATGTCAAGTTTTAATAAATCTTGGTATCCCACATATACTGTTGAAGGGGAGCAATCTGAAAAATGAATTCATGCAATATCGTGAAAAAAAATTTTCTCCCCATGGAATTTTTCAAGTCATAAATTTTAATCAATTTGTATTTCAAATACTAAATATTTTATTATTTAAAATATGAGGAGAAAATGTGGTTAAAATATGATATAAAAGAATTGTGAATCTTAAAGACTCTAAGTGCAACTCTATCTTTTATGACTAAACAATTTATCCCAATCTCGAGCACATGTGTAGGAGGGTAGTATTTGATAAATAACATGTTCAAAAAATGGTTTTATGGTTCGATCTCTATACCCACAACCAATTAATCTCACGACGTGAAAAGGGTAATAAGGGTGGTTAAAGGGTTAGGTAGAAATCCTACGTCCAACCAGAACCAGAGGAATCTACCCAAGGACACTCTATAGTTAGAGATAGCAGTCCTTAGGTATGATTGCAGAAGAATAAGTATAAGAGGAAAATATCTCTACACTAAAAGCGTATGACACACCACAACACATGAACACACACACAACACGAGTGAGTAGTCACATGACGTCTTTAAGCGCTGACACATATTAGAGAGAGGGTATGTGTACAGAAAAGAAAAAAGAAATGTATGGATAAAGGGTGAAAACCATAACCAGCCCTCAAACACAACTTAGGAACAGAACACCAGGGCTCAAGACACATCACACATACATATCTGAGTGATTGGCGGTAAATGATAGAGAGGCGAGAGAGTGAGATTAGAAGCAGAAGCCGAGCATGAAACAGTAGACACAAGGCAGCTCTCTCAAGGGTGGGGGGAGAGTGGGGGGGGGGGGGGGGGGGGGGGGGGGAGCCATTAGAGTTTCTCAGTATTAAAAGAAACTTGTCTCAATTTGTCACGGAGATTATACACTTATCTATTAACATCTCACACCGAATTGTTGATATTGAAGTAGGTGGCAAGTCTGCTCCACAGCCAGTCCGATTACAAAAGACCGAAAGTGCACAAATCGAGTCAGTAGCAAGAGAAATCGGAACTTATAAATCTCATTAGGACATACAATGACAAAAATAAACACTTTTTTGACCACCATAAAGTTCACAAGTTGTAACAAATAGTCCTACACATTATCTTTCGGTAGAATCTTGCCATGAACATCCCGAGTGGAAACCTTAAGTATTCACAGTGAAGATGAAAAATCCTGCTAATGAGCCAACATCAAACAAGCTATTGGTAGGAGATGAGCTTGCAAGTTCTATAAGGATTCGAACTTGGACAAAGGATATCGGAATTGGTCCAATAAAAGAATTGATGACTTACATCAGGGAAAGATAGTTAACTATCTGATTTTACCTCTTACCCGTGTTGACAAATATTGAGATCTCCGGTACCGATAAACGCTAGTATGAGCTGCGAAACCCGTCAAGAAGATTCATATGAATTCTATCGCTGATCAACATGCAAATAATTTTAATACTGATACGGGGACCCATGGTTATTGCAAACCGTAATCAGACAAGTGACAAAGACACATTTCGTCCAATCGATTGTATATCATTAACCTTTATAAATGCAGAATCCAAACGGTCTGTTGCAACCATGTACCAACGAAGTCGATTCATTATCCACCATACTCATAACTCGAGCTCTAAAAGTCAATATTTAGCATCTAAGAGTATTGATCCAAAACTTCCTCAAAGAATCTTTAAATAAAGTCAAATCAAGAAACCGTATTTTGGGAGATTGTTAGCCTTATTTTCATATAAGTCAAACAAGAATGCAACCAGTTAAGAGTATGTCCGTCAGAGCACAAGTTGAGTCAAGAAAGTCAAATCAAGATGATACAAGTCAGGAGATGAATGCATAATAAAGGCTCAAAATCAAGATCAAATAAACGACAAAACCAGAAAGAATGTCATCGGTCTCTAAAGCAGAATGAACATAGCCATTCTGAGTACTTTTTTTTTGTAACATGACATCTCCAAAATACTCATTTATTGCCTTAGTAAATAAATAAGGTATGATGACAACTCTGTCCAATTTTGAAATATATGAAAGATAATCAAATTTTGAAGGTTTTTAAAGTGATTAGCAGATAACTCTGTTAGCCTTAATTATATTAAGTCAAACAAGAATGTTATCGGTCTTATTAAGTCAAACTAGGTCTTGTAATGAAATAGGCTAGTCGGGTATTAACGGGCTTGGATTGTAATCTAATATTGTCTGTGTTTCGGGCTCAAAGCCCAAGTTAAGCCAAGCCTGACCCAAGAAGAAGCCCATGTGTCTTAAGTGAAGGCATAGGGTATAAAAGGAACCCTCTCCACACATGGAGAGGCTATTGGTCATTTCATGTGTGTGTTTTTCATATGTGTAAAGACCCACCAAACTCTCTTCTCTTAATCTAATATTCCATCTTTTCTTCCATTTTCTTTTCTCTCTTTCTTTCATATTTATTTCGGTTTATTGTGCTTATTTGGTTTGCTTAATTTGTTGTGTATGGATTATTAGTGGGATAACACGTGGTATAAATCACCAAGGGGTGTTTAGTGTTTGATTTTATGGGTTTTACTCAAACTGTGGCTTATTTTGCAACCTAAGCTCACGGTTTGCATTTTTTTAGCTTATTGTACAAACAAGTTTCACGTTTCTACTCTCTACATCTAATAAGCTTTGTTTGTGGCTTATTTCCTTCTACAAGCTCACGAATTTAGCTTATTTCATCCTTAGAATCTTTGGTTTTGCTACGGTTTTGGATCTCTAATGTTCTTATAGTTGAGCTAATAGTTAGTAGCTTAAACTAGCTTATTTCATAACTTATTCCTCTAATTTTCGAATCTTATTTTGAGTACACGAGCTTATTTTAAGCTCTTTGTTCTATGTAGCGGTTTGGCTAGGATAAGATCAAAGAAAGTATTAGTTTTTGTCTGTTTTTCGTTAGAGTAGAAGTTAAAACAAACCTAATGTACCCGGTTTTTATTTGTTTGTCAATTTCGAACTAGGAAACAAAAGATAGGATAGTAGCGGTTTGATAACGTGGTCCTAACATTCGTCCTTTCCTAAGTAGCGGTTTGACATATTTAACTAAGTGGCGGATTGATTTTAGATAAGTAGCGGTTTGTTTAAACAGGTGGCGGTTTGGAGTTCTCTCATGGTAAAAACAAAACGTTACTCTGCCTGTTTTGAAACTTTGTCGCGGTTTGATTAATTCTATGGTAGCGGTTTGCTATTATTTGATAGCAGTGGTTTGATAAAGTTCACAAGCAGCGGTTTGATATTTTTTATTAGGCAGCGGTTTAACTAGGTTCTCAATTGCCAGCGGTTTGATCAATTTTAATAATGTAGCGGTTTGATAAATATGGTAGCGGTTTGCTAAGACTTGTCAGGCAGCGGTTTAGTGATTGTGAGCCTTGTTTTATTGGACTTTGGAATTTGCAGCTTATTTTTGCCAACGGTTTGAAGTTTATTATAGCAGCGGTTTAGTGTTTATGCCAACGGTTTACCCACTGTTTGAACACTTTGAATTTTTTCCTACATGGTGGTTTGCCAATTACGTGGTGGTTTGCCAATTACGTAGTGGTTTGCCAATTCAGTAGTGGTTTGCTTAATTTCTTGGCAGAGGTTTACACATTCTTGGTAGTGGTTTGGTCAAAGACTTGGACTAACTTAATACTTTAACAAACCTCTGTGACAAACAAACTTGGAACATTAATCATCAAGGACTTATAACTTATACTTGGACTTAACAATCATTTAATCCAACAACATTAAACCTTAACTTCAATACAATTATCTTTTCACGGTTTCTTCTTGATTAATTTTCTAGATTGTAAAATCCTGTGATCGTTAATTGAATTCACTTAAAACACAATCTCAATCACTTAATTACTTAAGATCCGATATCCATTCACAACTTCATCAAAATGTCAAATACCAATAACAATTTGCAAACTCAAACATTAAATGCTCTTCATAATGCCATCATTGAAGCAGGTAGTAAAGACCGTCCACCAATGTTAGCACTTAGTAATTACGTTCAGTGGAAATCCAGAATCAAGAGATACATTGACACCAAACCTAACAATGAACTCATCCACTATTGCCTCTAGAATCCACCCTACAAGTTCAAATGGACTGAGAAGACTATTCCAGTTGCATAAGGTAGTTCTGAAACAACTATAGAAGGGTACATAGAGAACTATAAGAATGTCTCACAAGACATACGAGATCAATTAAATGCCATACCTAAAGCTGTTTAGATAATTCTCACAGGGATAGATAATGATATCTACTCCATAGTTAATGCTTGTCCAAATGAATGTGAGATGTGGAAAGCCATTAAAATGTTGAAACAAGGTGAATCAATCAGTGTTCAAGATCTTGAAACCAATCTATATTAGGAATTTGGAAAATTCACATCACGAGGTGGTGAATCACTTAAATCGTATTACTTAAGGTTCTACAAGATGATGAACGAGCTTGTCCAAAATCAGTGTGATGTTACCAATCATCAAGTGATTGTTCAGTTCTTACTTCAATTACAACCAGAATGGCAAAGGTTTGTGATGCTTGTTAAGCAGAGTCAAGAATTAAAGACTATCTCCTACCATAAACTTTATGACATTTTGAAGCAACACCAAACTGAAGTCAATGAGTTAAGAGCTGAAAGACTAGCACGTACTGCTAATCCACTTGCACTTTTTGCTCAACAACAACCAGTTTACCATCCTCAAAACCATCTTACTCACTACACTAACAATTCCTCAACCAGATCCTAAAAAATTGCTACCAGAAATAGAGGAAAAACAATTGTCAACTCTTCTCCACCTACTTATGATCAAGAACCTACTATGGTAGCTGAAGATGATGAAATGTCATAGGAGAAGGAGATTGATAAATTCATGGCTTTAATTTCTCTATCATTCAATAAAATCTACAAACCTACCAACAACAACCTCAAAACTTCATCAAACACCAGTAGAGCAAATCAGGATAATACTCCAAGGATTAACAGAGGCACTGGGAATGATAATTAGAGGACAGTTAATGTTGCTGGCGCTAGGGAGAATGTAGGTATACAGGTAGTGCCAAAGTTTAGGATTCAGTGTTATAATTGCAAGGAATATGGGCATGTATCAAGGGAATGTTAGAAACCAAAACGAGCAAAGGATGCAGCTTATCACAAGGAAAAGATGCTATTATGTAAGCAAGAGGAAGTTGGAGTTTAGTTGAATGCAAAGCAAGCTGATTGGAAGGATGACACTGATGATGAATCTGACGATCAGGAATTGGAAGCACATTATATATACATGGCACATATTCAAGAGGTTACTCCAGATGCTGCTGACAATTCTGGACCCATCTTTGATGCTGAGCCATTGCAAAAGGTATAAAATAATGATGATAACTATAATGTGTTTGCCATTGATAATGCACATCCTGAGCAACCTGAATCTGTTAATGATACATATCTGGAGGAACAAGGTGACACTAACATCACTATTAATTCATTGGATATGTGCTATGATAGAGATCAGGATGACCAGGATGATACTAATGAACTTGCTAAAGAACATGATTTGGTTGCTTCTTTAATTGAGAAACTAAAATGTGAAATTGATGACAACAAAAACTGTAATAAATTTTTAGAAACATCAAACAAGGCTTTAGTTGATAAATTGAAAGGTAAAATTGAGGATTTCAAAACCAAAAATAAAATTTTAGAATCATCAAATAACCATTTCAAAGAAGCAAACAATGAACTGTCAAAGACCAATCAGTTGATGTTTAAAGACCTTAAGAAGTTCCAAACTGAACTTGATAGATATCATGATATGAATTATGCGTCAAAGGTGGCAATTGATTGTGCAAAAGCTAAAGGGGATTTAATGTCATACAAAATGGAATCTGAAAAGTCATCTAATGAATATACTCGAAAGATAAATGATTTAAATCAAACAATTTCAGATATAAAAAGGAGCTTTTTGCACATCAAGAAACCATCTCCATAATGTCACAAGAAAAATAGGCTCAGATTAAGTTTTACAAAACTCGTAAAGACAAAGAACTTGATAAGGTCATTGCTTTAGAGAACAAAGTCAAGGTTTTGGATGATATTGTATATAAAACCGGTCAATCTGTTCAAACAATAAATATGCTTAATCGTAATTGTAAAACGAGTTTTGCCAAACCTGAGTTCCTCAAGAAAGCTCAAAGCGCGAATCCTCGTCTATATGATATAGGTTGCTATAATGATAATCTTGCTTTAATGTTAGCCCCTGAATCTGACAAAACGATTCATCTTGCCAAAGAAAGTCGATAAAAATTAAGCGATTTAATCAGACCTTTTGATTATGACCAGTTGAATAACCTTTATGATTTGTTCGTTCCACAACGTGAAAAGTCGTCTGCTAAGAATGAAATTTCCAAAGAGTCTTTTAATAAACAAACAACTTTGTTAGAAAAACTAATGGATGAATCCATTCCGTGGGATCAAAAGTGTAAAAGCTCTAAAGAACTTTTCAAAATTAAAAGAAGTGTTGACACGATTTTTGATGGAGTGGAACGTTGCAAACAAACAATCGCTAAAAGAACATATTTTAGTCACATAGATCCATTCATTCAAAACACAATCGAAGGAAATTTTTGTCCCCAAATTTGAAGAATCAATGCTGACTTAGAAAAATTTCACTTGTGTTTGAAAGAGGAAATGGTTTCTGATTTGAGATACTTTAATTCTCTTGAACATGAAGTAGACTCTCTCAAATCTCAACCGGACACTCAAAAAACATAGTTTTTGAATGAAATCGACCGACTTTTAAGGGATTATTACTTTGCTGATCACATTACTTGGTGTGAACACCGAAATGGATGAAGTTACTAATTTGCAATGTGATTATTTGGAAGCTTTAGAAAAACGTGAACGTCTTGAAAAAGAACTTTCAAAAAGTAGAACAATGTCAAAGAGTTTTGAAGCACTTCAGAAACATGTGATTAATCTTGAGTATTCAAAAAGTAGAACAATGCCAAATAGTTTTAAAGCACTTTAGAAATATGCGATTAATCTTGAACTTGATTTACAACAATGCAAAGAAAAGATAAAAAATGACAAATCTTTTAAAGAAAATCAGTCCAATGTATTTCTGAAAGAACATGAACAATATTTTGAAATTCAAGACTTGAAAGCTCAATTACAAGACAAAAGAATTGAAATAAGTGAGTTGAAGAAACTCATTGAAAAGATGAAAGGAAAATCCGTGGATACTAAGTTTGAAAAATCATCAATTATTCTACAACTGAATGCTTTTAAAAGTAAAAAACAATCAATTTTAGGAAAACCGGTTATTTTTTCATATTCTCTTGAAAAGAAAGATTTTTCAAAATCAAAGCCAGTTACCAAAAATAATGTGTCAAATGATTTTTCGAAACCAGTCACTGCACAGATTTTGCCTCAGAATATAAAGTCGATTTTAAAGAACACAAATGTGATTGCTCCAGAAATGTATAAAGTGCACATAAAGCCTAATCAAACTAGAACACCACAGTTGCCTCAAGACATTAGGAAAATTAACAAACGCGTGTCTTTCTTTACAGGAGAAATTCCCACTACTAGTGTTAGCATACCATAGCTTAAGAGCAATAAACTGGAAGATAGAGTCATGCCTAACAATAGGAAAGGGAAGAAGCAAGAAGTAGAAGACCACCGTAGGAATTTTAAGTTTTCAAATAATAAAATATCTATAACTGCGTGTAATGACAGTTTGAATGCTAAGACCTCGAATGTAAACTTTGTTTGTATTACTTGTGGAAAATGCATACTGAATGATAGTCATGATATGTGTGTTCTTCATTATATTAATGGCGTGAATTCTAGGACTAAAATGCCTATGGCTGTGCCTATTAGCACTAGAGAACATAAACGAACTGTGAACCAATCTGTTACAACACCCCTTAAGAGAATAGTTGCTTCAGATTCCACTAACCAGAAACCTAGACACACAATTAGGAAGCTATATGAGCATGTTAGTAAGACATGTAGTTGGTGGTATCCTAAGTTTACACCATCCGGATACAAATGGAAACCAAAGTCCCAAATAGGAAATGTCAACACAAATGTTAGTAAGCCTCTAGGAAATGCATATAGAACTGCTAATATTTTGGAACCTATGACTCCTAGGTGTTCCACTATGTCAAATACTTCATTGTCTTCTAATTCTTTTGCAGCTCGTAGAGATAATCCTATTCATCATCGACTCTGGGTGCTCAAAGCACATGACGGGAAATCTCAAGCTTTTAACTAATTTTGTGGAGAAATTTCTGGGTACGGTGAAGTTTGGGAATGATCAAATTGCACCGATTCTTGGTTATAGAGATCTGGTTCAAGGAACAATCACTATCAAAAGGGTTTATTACGTCGAAGGGTTGAACTACAATTTATTCTCTGTTGGTCAATTCTGTGATGCGGATTTGGAAGTTGCTTTTCGGAAGTCTACATGTTATATCCGTGATTTGAAGGCAAATGATCTTCTTACAGTTCTTTTCTTTCCCCCCCCCCCCCCCCCCCCCCCCCCCCCCCCCCCCCCCCCCCCCCCCCCCCCCCCCCCCCCCCACCCCCCCCCCCCCCCCCCCCCCCCCCCCCCCCCCCCCCCCCCCCCCCCCCCCCCCCGTGGCACAGATCTGTTCTCTATCACCTCTTCCAGGACACATTCACTCCGAATTAATTTGCTTATGTGGCTACGCGAATGTCCAAGCATGGGTATAGCATCGTCGTCTTTATCATCTAAACTTCGACACCATCAACTTGCTTTCCAAGAATGATATTGTGATTGGTCTTCCAAAGTTAAAATTCGTCAAAGATCATCTTTGTTCTTCTTGTGAGTTAGGGAAAGCCAAACGAAAGTCTTTTTACACAAAGACTACCCCAAGCTCAAAAAGACAGTTACAACTTCTACACATGGACTTATGTGGTCCCATGCGGGTAGAAAGTATTAATGGAAAGAAATATGTTCTCATAATTATTGATGACTACTCCAGATATACTTGGACTCACTTCTTGAGGTCCAGAGACGAAACACCTGAAGTTCTCATTAATTTCCTCAGACTTGTCCAAAGATGACTTCATGTTCAAGTTAGAACAGTTCAAACTGAAAAGGCATGAAATTCTTGAATGAAACTCTTCATGCATACTTTGCAACAGAATGTATAAAACATGAAATGTCCGTTGCTCAAACACCTGAACAAAATGGCATTGTCGAAAGACGGAACCGTACTCTTGTTGAGGCTGCTCGGACAATGCTAAGCGCCACTAAAGTTCCTCTATACTTTTGGGCTGAAGCAATTGCAACAACATGTTTTACTCAAAACCGTTCACTTGTAATTCCTTGACATGAGAAAACACCTTACCACATCATCAACGGCCGGAAACCGTCTGTTAAGTTCTTTCACATTTTTAGCTCTCTTTGCTACATCGTTAGAGATGGTAAAAAGCTTGATAAAATGAAGGAAAAAGGTGATGCATGCATTTTTGTAGGGTATTAGTCGTAACCTTCTTACACGACATTCCATAAATAAGCAATTGTTACGGCGTAACCAGATATGATGTTACGCCATAACCATAAGAGGTGTTACGCCGTAACTCTATCTTGGGCAAGATTTCCTTTCAAATACATGGTTACGGCGTAACTAGATATGGTGTTACGCCGTAAAGTTGTCCTTGATCTTCGTACTTGCTTAATATATGTTACGGTGTAACCGTTTTTGGAGTTACACCGTAACATTCTTCAAATATTTACACTTTGAGTCCTTTTTCCCTTGTTTCTTGTCACTTTCCTGCATTTCACCTGAAAACTACAAAATGATAGAAAATATCTCTTTTTCGAGTGTTAGTGAAACATTTGCAAGTAATATAGGGGGTATTTTGCCGCCAAAAAGTATTAAATATTTGATGTTATCACAAGTCAAGCACCAACTGTCACTGCTACTGACAACATTAAACAAGCATAAACTAATAAAGAAAATGCACAAGTTGAAGAAGACGAATTTATCAACATCTTTAGTATACCGGGACAAGAACGAGGGGAGACATTGTCTCGTCATGTTGATTCGTCAAACATGCATACATTCTATCAATGACACCCTTCTAAACATCTTTAGACAAAAGATCATCCGTTAGAACAAGTCATTAGAAATCCTTCTCAATCAATTAGAACAAGACGTTAGCTAGATACAGATGGCGAGATGTGTATGTTCGCACTCACCGTAAGTCGAACCGAACCAAAGAACATCAAAGAAGCCATGGCTGATTCTGCGTGGATTGAAGTGATGCAGGAAGAAATTCACCAGTTTGAACGACTAGATGTCTGGGAATTAGTTGACAGACCCTTATGTAACAATGTCATTAACATGAAGTGGCTCTGGAAAAACAAACGTGATGAGGAACATATTGTAATTCCTAACAAAGCTCATCTTGTAGCTAAGAGATATGCTCAAAAGGAAGGAATTGATTTCGAAGAATCATTTGCACTAGTTGCTCGTTTGGAAGCTGTCCGGTTGTTCATTACGTATGCAGCACACAAATCATTTCCAGTATACCAGATGGACGTCAAAATAGTATTTCTTTACGGACCTCTGAAGTAAGAAGTGTATGTTAACCAACCAGATGGATTCATAGACCCACATCATCCTGACAAAGTCTACCGTCTCAAAAAGGCATTATATGGACTCAAACAAGCTCCAAGAGCATGGTACGATGAACTCTCCAACTTCTTGGTATCTAAAGGATTCTCAAAAGGTTCTATTGATCCAACTCTGTTCATTACTAAACATGGGAAAGACATATTGCTTGAACAAATTTACGTTGATGACATTATTTTTGGTTCTACGAACCTAAAACTTTCAAAAAGGTTTGAAAAACTAATGCACAACAAGTTTGAAATATCTATAATGGGGGAGCTAAAATTCTTCTTAGGAATTCAGATCCACCAATCCCCCATGTGGTACCTTTATAGACCAAGCTAAGTATGATCAAGAGATACTTAATAAGCATGGTATGACCTCATGTGATAGCATTGGTACTCCAATGGCTACGAAACACCTAGATGGTGACTTGAGTGGAACTCCAGCTGACCAAACGAAATATCGTTGTATGGTCGGAGCACTCATGCACCTAACAACAAGTATACTAGATATTGTATATGCAACTTGTTATTGTGCTCACTATCAAGCGAAACCGACTAAGAAACATCTCACTGCGGTTAAACGGATCTTTTGGTACCTTAAGAATACCATTAACATGGGACTTTGGTATCTGAAGGATACCAGTTTCTAACTAATTGCTTTTTCAGATTCAGATCACGCGGGCTGTCTTGATTTACGTAAAAGTACATCTGGTGGCATACAATTTCTAGGAGGTGATAAGTTAGTCAGCTGGTCGTCAAAGAAGCAGGACTGCACATCAATGTCTTCAGCAGAAGCTGAGTATGTGTCTTTATCTGCGTGTTGCGCTCAAGTTCTATGGTTGAGAACTTAACTCATAGATTATGGCTTTCACTTTGATAAAATACCTATGTATTGTGACTCAAAGGCAGGCATAGCCATCTCGTGCAATCCAGTCCAACATTCCCGTACCAAGCACATCGATGTCAGATATCACTTCATAAAGGAACTGGTTAAAAACGGTATTGTTTGATTATTCTTTGTCGGAACTGAATACCAGTTAGCTGACCTGTTTACTAAATCCTTACCTGAAGATAGGTTTAAGTATCTCATCAGACGACTCGGTATGAGATGTTTGACTCCAGAAGAACGGGAGGTTCTTGCAAACGAATCTGCTTGATTCATCAATTTGTAAATATTTTTATTTTTCTCTTTATTTTGATTTATAAATATTTTTGAAAAGGGAAATACTAAAATATAAAACCAATAAAAAGAAAATAGAAAAATATAAAATCTATAAAAACAAAATATAAAATTAGAAAATTTCAAAAATACCAAAAAGAATCTTCTCGACATGTCTCTTAGATTCGATAACATTTACGTACCTAGAAATGTCGATTAAATTGACACGGGCGTGTAAATGAAGTTCGAGCAAGAGTTCAAACTTTTCAAAACATGTCAATTCTAAATTTTTCTCTATGACTTATGTACATTTCAGTGCATAACTCGGACCCACATGTAATAGGGGAGTGTACGTTTCAGTGCGCTTACTCTTTAAATAGAAGAGAGGTCTTCCATCATGGTTTTTAAAAACGTCGAACATAATTTTTCAAAAATGAACTTTCAATGTCAAATTGTCTACAATATATAATTTGTATTATCTTTCCATAAAAAGTGGTTTTTGTTAAAATTGTTTGTTCAACACTCCCTTCCTCTATATATTTAACAATTGGTATAATATTCAATGTTTATAAGTGATACAATTGGTAAAATGAATGCTCAACAATTTCATCATAACAAGTGAATCAATTTCTGAGGGAGAGCTTTTTAAAACCAAAAGCCTTTTAATGTGTTGGGTACATCTCATAAATGTCCATTTTATGTATCCAAACACATTTTGTGAAATAAAATATGGAACTTATAATGTCAATTAATAATATATATTTTTCACTAAGGCATCTCACTCCATTGTCAACATATTTGTGGTGTCATATCCTTTTTTTCCTTGTAATGTCATGTTTTAAAAATTAATGGTATCCCACATACAATGTTGAAGGGGAGCTATTAAAAAATGAGTTCATGCAATATCGTGGTATAATTTTTCTCCCAATGGAAGTTTTCATGTCATAAATTTTAATCAATTAGTATTTCAAATACTAAGCGATTTATTATTTAAAATAAGAGGAGAAAATATGATTAAAATGTGATAGAAAAATGTGATCTTTAAGACTCTAAGTGCAACTCTTTCTTTCATGTGCAAAACAATTTCGAATCTCAGAGCACATGTGTAGGGGGAGTATTTAAAAATGTATGTATCAATGGTTTTATGGTTTGATCTCTATACCTAACAACCAATTAATCTCCGAAGTTGATGAAGTCATAAGGTGGTTTGTAACACCCCAAAAATGGGTCGCAACGGAATAAGGATCTCCGGGGCGTGTTACTTCATAGATCAATAACACAAGATATATATAGAACGACCGAAAAGTCGTTTTAAAATTGATACATTGGATTTAACAAATATTTGATACAAATAGCCCGAAGCTT